>JAQFZO010000887.1:0-19644 GCA_034695885.1 Geophilus flavus | reverse complement strand
ATTTCTGTTGTTTTGACCAGTTTGGTCTAAAAACTGATCACTTGACATATCGTACGTTTGTTTCCGCTAGGTTTAGGTACGATAGTCCTTGTCCAAACTTATCGACCAATCACAGGACATTTTGAACTATCTTGAAATAAGCGAACGGACTATAGTGGCGCTGTAAAATTTTTTCCACCAGAATGCAACACAATCTGTCTGCTTTAACCTTTAGCAAGGGAGCAAGCAATGTTGCGTACTTCAGGTTGTTTATTTACTTCTGCTAATAATAAGTCACAGCCTAAGTCTTAAATAATAGGGTACACTTTTATTTACAGTGCAAGATATGTTTGCTTCTGATGAAATGTGGCTGACGGAGTCTAATAAAAGCCGTCGGATTAGAAAGTTAATCCAAAGCAACACCTTTGTTAAAGCAAAAGCGGATTTCGCTGCGAATGTGATGGAGCTGATTAATGGCACAGACCCGTGGCATAAACATTTTATAATATTCTCCGTATTTACTCAGATTACACAAGGTGCAACAAAAGTCAAATACTCAAATATACTTCAAATTCAATTCAATTTAATCACCAAATTTTAATGATAAAATGAATTTGAAAATGGATTAAATTTATGGAATTGCTCCTATCTTGTATACTGTATATAACTTTAATTTGTTTTTTAAAAAATATTCCATATTCAAGACATAAGTAAGATCATGTTTAGACTAATTTTGAACTGCTCTACAATTTTCCAATTGACTTTCCTTCTCTAAACACCCACAACTTTCCTTTGACTGATGTAACATTTTGAGTGACCATGATTGTATACACCAAAGATGACGGTGGTTGCTTAATACACCAAATATTAAAGACTAATAAAATATAAAAAATCAAAGTATTACCGTACCGTAACTCTGAATTATGTATAATTAGTAGGAACCCGACCACATTATGGCGCCACCATCAAAGATCACGTGAAATTGCCCGAAGAACAATTCTACATACTCTTAAGAACTTTTTAATGGGATTTTAGAATTGTTTTTAACTATACGCTTAAAGAAAAACGGGCTGAATTATTGAATTGTAGTTACAATTACAGGTTTCTAAGCATGGCCTAATTGATTTGCAATTTATGGTCAAAATTAATTGTACATGTAATTCAATAGATCAAACAAACTGCAAGTCAATTGGTATCGATGTTTCGGCAATACCAACTTGCTGTAAAATTCAATTCTGACGAGCCGTAAATGTCAGTACAAATTGATTTGCAGTTGATTGATCGATTGAATTACATGTTTAATTAATTTTGACATACTTGCAAATCAATTAGAGAAAATCTATCATTTTAAGCAAACAATTGTAATTTTAACTATGCTTTTGTTAATTTTAACCACGATTCAACAATTCAGATCATTTTGAATCCTTGAACCTTGGCATAGTTAAAAACAATTGTTTTTGATGAGCATTACATGTTACTCTGCTGTGACTTGTAACAAAGTGAAGTTTATTCAGATAAACAATAATGATTCTGTCCGATTATTTAATAAAATAATATGTTTCTATATAAACATTTTTTAACCCTATACTGCTTCAAAAGCTAAATTTTCATTTCTTAGTGTGTATACGGTCTACAAGTGTCCGGTTCAAAAGACGAAAGTAACACACACCTCGCAACACAAAACCCTCTTCCGCCTTTCGATCATCTAAAAGTCACTTGATCCGTTTCGCATCATTTTAAATTACAGCGAATAACAAAATCAGCCATAATTCTTCTCTTCGCTTGAGTGCAGAACCTGATCCGGCGAATCGCGCAAACTTTTAATAAGTCAATAAAACGGTTTTACGGTATCGACGAAACGTGCATCTCGAAAGCCACTCGACTTGTAAATGGCTTGGCAATGAAGTTGTTTTGAATGCCCAAGGAAGAAGAGAATGAAGCAATAGTTTGAGCACATGATGAAATCCAATAACACATTATCTACTTTACTCCTATTTTAATGATGTTTCCATGAAAAGGAAACAAGAATATCTTTTTCCATGCAACCTCATCTTCCTTCTTATTGATAATGAGCCATTTTAGCTCCATCCAGGCCCATTCAACTTGATTAGGCAGATTAGAGTTTAACCTTATCACATCACAACCTCCACATATATTTTTATAACAATTTCCATGTTGAAGCCTTATTGTTACATGTTGCATTGTTACAATATGGTCTTGTGCCATTAAATTACAGATATGTCCTTTATATGTTTTCATCTTTTTTTGTTATTAGTTTTAATTAATGAAATGACTCTTTTATGGTTTTTTCTCATTTTTTTCTATTGCCAAACTCAGTTGTGTGGTTTCTGGGAAAAGAATGTAAAGTAAATCAGCAAATGGAGTTGCAGGAAAAGATAATAAGCTCCAATTTGAGTGCAAGATTACATTACTAAACACGTGCGCTGGATTTTTTCCTGTTTTTCATTTACTTGTGCAACTGCTGTTTGTACAAATTTTTTCCTTTTTTATTTTTTAAAATGATTATGGCCAACATCAGCATGCAAAATGGCAATCCCACAATTCACTTTGCTTTAAAATGGAAATCATCCTCCTTAGGAACTTTTCTAATTTATTTATACATACCCCAGAGGAGTTAGTCTATTGATTTATTGCATAGCATTTTAAATAAAAAGCAATTTTGTTACCAGTGATTTGTAGTTAGGCATTAATTTCATCCTTAAAGGTAGTGTGTAATGAAAATTATATTTTTTTGGGTTAAAATCTTGTATATGACAGAAATTATGCCTAGGTACTTACAATTTTATGACTCACTATATAAGCTTTATAATTAGTTAAGTACTGTTATGGGCATAAAACTCTTTACTTTACCCCATGCTGCCCAAACTACAAATGAGTAGTTCAACTTTCTGCCACCAGGTGTCAGTAATTCCATCCCTTAGCTTTTTGCAGAGGGTGAAAAATTGACCTCTTTGTAAAAGTAGCTTGGTTTTTGTCCCAACTGGCAGAAAGTTGAACTACTCAGTTGCAGCCTCAAAACCAAGCGTGATACAAAAGTGCAAGCATAAGCGCGGAAGCATCCCACTATACTCACTTTTTAGCAGTGATTTTACAAAAAAAATTAAAAATAATTGTGTGTACTATTTTAACACTGAAGTTTAATCTGAATAAATTTCATGGTATTTTAAGATCATTGCATTACTCCCTTAACTTTCCCTTTAAAAGCCGCAAAGGGAAAAAGTAATGAGCATACAGCAGTTGCCACTTTAAAAATACCCACAGCAGTTAGCTTTGGTGTTGTGGAACTACCATTCAATAGGCAATTCATGTTTACCAGTGTGGAAATGATGACTATGAAGCAGTTTTCTGCTTTTGTGCACTTTATACATGAAGAAGAGTGTCATTCCAGCAGCTGATGGACTTTATTGAGTGTCTGCCAACTTTATTCTTCAGATGTCTCCCCCAACCTTCTGTAGATTAGCCACACAAACAAGTGCCACTATAAAGTATTTTATCCAATGAAGGAATTTTCAGTTGGTTCAAGATCACTTTGTGGACAATAGGTGTCCCACAAGATTTCAATTAATTTGTGATTTTCTCTTCTTTGGCAAACTCTCTAGTGGATAAATGATGTCCCTCAGGAGCCACAGAAGAGCTTTAATGGGATTTACCATTAAACCCAACAATAAAGTCCATAATTCAATTGCTCTTGTCTTGTCAACTCAGAAACATTGTGATATAAAGGCCACTGTCATCTATTTTCAATGATGTTGTCTTCTTCTTATAAAATATGAATCATGAATATTCAACATCATCAAAGTTTCAAATTCTCAGCAACTAATGTTTGTTTTTGATAAAAATGGTACAAGTAAACCTGGCAATTGTTTTGATTGCTTCACTCCTTTTATGTGACTGACACATGCCAACCAGCTGTCAGAGAGTTTAAAGACAGGAAACAAGGCCATTAGCCATGTGGGAATTGTGAATGTTTTGACATTTCCTTCATGGGCTCCCTGTAGGTTCTTTTTAGTACTAGAAAAATAACTTATCATTTTTGTGGCTTTCTTAATATCTTGTTTCCATTCTTTATACCTGTTGTTGTTAAAGTAAATCGCAATAAAAATAATGGAATTCCACATAAGTGGAATTTAAAATTATACACCATTTATTATATCTGTAACTTGATTTCTACATCATTCCATACATTCTTGATGTTTAATGAGTAATAACTGAAGTTTTGGCTATTTGCACTACAAAAAAATTGGATTTCCAAAAATAAATTCATCATATATGAATTTAAATATGAAATTCAGCATTTACTTTTGGGAATGTCTGGATTTACATCAAATTTTTGCACCAACATTACACTTGGAAATTCAAATTTTTTGCAGTGCTGTTAATCAACATAAGTCAGCCATATTTCTTGGTAAATTGCCCAAATTGACACCAGGTGTCTCTGTAAATGTGTCCAAGACTCACAGATGTGGCCTCAGGGCTGCATGGCCTTGGGGAAGGACTGAAGGTTATACCCAGAGGGCCATAGAACTCCATTCCAGACTCTTCCAATTCTTCCCTTATCCAAAATTCCTTTCCTGGAGTTCAAGTGGACCCAGTTGAAAACCAACTGTTTAGCAATGAGGTCTTTTGTGGAAGTTAGGTGTTTCCTATAATCTATTTTTACCCATTCTAGCTAAAGTTAATTGCTTTACTTGTTTCCTTAGTATTATAAATTGTTTGCTTTATTTAATTCTGTGTTTTGTCAGTAGAGGGTGCTAGTCAGTACTCAGTGGTCACTTTAAAGGATAAATAGTGGTCACTGCAGTTTCTTTGTAATCTTTTGACATTTTCTTTAGTTTTAGGCATCCAGTTTATAGTTTATAGTTTAATTTTCTCCTCTTATTTTGTGCACATTTAGACCTTGTTTACCACACTATTATTAAATAATAATGAGCATCAAAACTTTGTTTAATTACAATTGCTTTTAGTCATTTTAAATGGATACAATTTAGGGTTTTGGATTTTCAGTGTTAGTTTCAATGGATTGATACATATGGGGAAAATGTCTCAACTCTCTTTATTGATTTCTGATTACACGGAAGGGATGCATCAAACTGATAGTGACACCACACGATGGAATAAATTGCTACTATATTAAAGTAATGTTTTATGCTGGGGAAATAATGAGTCGTGAGCCACTGATAACAATGATGTCTCGGATGTCATAAGTAAACAATGTGGTAAATAAATTACTGCTGTTGTAGCTGACTGTTTGAGCTACTTTTGTTTCATGCCCTGTTGGTTGAAACCAGAACTATTGATTAGAGATAACTATGTCAAAATAATGTCTAATCTCATCTTAATCAATTGTCGCTATCCCCAGAAGACTTTAAGGAGTTGGAAAATAAGGGAGTTATTTTTCTTTCTACTGAGTGATACTTTTGCAAAAGGCCTAAATCCTGATTCCAAATTGTCCTTTAACAAGTTTACAATTCCTGTACAATTTTTCAATTGTACGATAAGCCAATCTATGAATCAAATCACATGTTTGAATTTCTTCTTACATCAAGTGTGTCTCACAGTCAGCATAATCCTTCATATTGGAAATTTCATCATAATCAACTTTGTCATACAGCAAATGGGTGACTTTCATATCGCGCGGTGACTTTACCAAAACAAAAAGTACATTTGATAATTTCTGCTGTTTAGGCAATTATTCTTACAGTGCCACTTAAATTCATGGCGATTCATTGAAATTTTCTCTTTCAAGTGGTATTTTTGGTTTTTTAAAAATCTTAAAATTATTTGGTTAAAAAAATCTTAACTGCACTCAAGTCAAAACACCTAAAAACTAAGGTCTGAAAATTGTCATTGTCTAGGCTTCCCTGCAATACTTACCATATTATCGCTACACCATGTTTTCCTGCCATGCATCAATTTCATATATCAAAAATTATTTTTGCTCACTCTGTTGAGGAACTATATAAAAGTTTTACCGAACTAGTGATACTTTGTACACAATACCACTTTGGCCAAAAATTTTCACTGCATTGCATGTTGGCACCCATTATATTAATAAACATCATATAAATATATTTTTTCAAAGAATTGTATGTTGAATTTTGATATTTCTCAACAAAATTGTTAACAAACTGTGATTATTACCTGTGATAGCCACTGACAGTGAGATTTAAGCAATAAATGTTTAATCTTTAAAAAGTCTAAAATTATTAGAGAAAAAAAAATTTTCTTTCTGTAAAAAAATGCAGAACAAACAATTTTCATCACCCCAGGGGGTAAAAACAATTTTTTAAAAACAACTTTTGAGGTCAAAATAACCACAGAAATGGCCCATCTTTAATTTTTAAACGATTTCGACTTTCAAACCAAAGACTCCCAATCCTGGAGCATCAATTTTGCAAGCAGCCCTGAATTTTTTAACTCTGCTAGTTATAAAGAGCACGCTTTTCTCCTTCTTCTGGTGGTCTTACATTTAAATTTATGTCAATTCCATCAGAAGTTATTCATAATTGAAGAAAAAGTTTACGGGACTCAGATGGCACTCGACGTCTTTGGAACATCCATACAATAGGTTCTTAAATCCCAAAGACAGCCGAAAGAATATTTATTGGCTTTCTATGTGATGTCCTAAAGATGTCCTAAAAATCCAAAACTAATCACTTAAAACTAAGACGTTATCTATAGGATGTTCTTGGGGTGTGTTTCCCGTCCACCAGACATCCCAACTAGTTGGCAAAAAAAGTCCAGACAATCTGCAGAAATTCTGCAGCTATTTGGCCATTTTTTCAAACATCCATTATAATTTCTGCAAAAATTTTCCATATATTTTGAAAATTATTAACCATGCAGGCAAAATCTGCAAAATTTCTGCAGAATTTAATCACATCTGTAATTTTTTGCAAAAAATCTACAGAATTTTTTAGTCGAGTCAAGAATTTATGCAAAAATTAAAAAAATATGCAAAATTTTTACAAAATTTATTCACAATTTTTTAAAAAGTGGCCAAATAACTACAGAAGTTTTGCAGAGTTGTTTGCACTTTTTTTTGCAAAAAATCTGCAGATGTTTTTAGTTGGGATGCAATGGATGTCGAGTGCTCTGGGAACCTATACATTCCTTTAAAAAATCCCACTTTCTGCCACCAGACAGCACTCACACCTCACACTACACCACGTGACCAACCTGCGTATAGACGACAATCTTGCACGAAATACTTCCGAAGAACCACGTCTCGGTGACATCCCACAACACGGTCGGAGGCAAACAAACCAAAACGACTAGAAAATCAGCAACGGCCAAATTAACAATAAAATAATTGGTCACAGTCTGCATGCTGTGGTTCCTATAAACGGCCAAAGTGACCAAAAAATTGCCAACGATGCCCACGATGAACGCGATTGTGTGCATCAAAATCAACACCCATTCGTATGGATTCGGAAAAATAAAGTCTTCAATCATGGCCAGATATTCGTCATCGGACACGCAATAGTCATTGGTACAGTTGGACACCGCATCCAAAGCACTGGCGTTGGTCAGTGTGTCGTTGCCGACCAAATCGTCCGCGACGAAAGCCGGGAAATCCATTTTCCGAGAGTGATGGCTTTCTTTTAGCACCGATCTAGATTGATGGGAGTCGTGTCGGATGGCGATTTATTCGGGAATCGAAAGCTGTCGACTGTCATGCTCTTGGGAGAGTGGTATCTGGTGAGAGAAAAAAGAAATAAAAAAAAATTGGATTAGTTTCGGATTTGGATGGGGGTTTAGTTTAGGGAAATTGAATTTTGAGCTGGTTTAAAGGATGATTAATCGTTTTCCAATGTGTTCGGATTGGATCGGTTGATTAGGGATTTTATTATGTTATGTTATATTAAAGGCGAGTTGACACAGAGCGCCATTAATTTTTTTTTTTAAAAAAAAGCTATTTTTTGTAAACCAGTAAAATTGCATTGTATTGGATCAAAAAGGTAAATTTTAGTCAAAAGAAGATGTTCATTGGAGCCTGTAGGTCACTTTTATGATGTTATCACTAGATGATGCTCTGAGTGCAATATTCTTAAGATCATCTGCATATTTGTCAATGCGGGCAAGAAAAACCTGACGCTTGCTTTAATAGTGACGGAACAGAAGTAACTATGGTTACTATACTACAATGGGAATGACATAACTCTGGATGACACATTGCATCACTCAAAAAGTTGATTTATGGGTTAAAATTAGGTCAAAATTAATTAAAATTGAAAATTAAGGGTGAGCTGAACCTTGGAAGTGACACTAATTTTTTTTTGATTCTGTGTGAGACTGATGGTTCTACAAGTGACCACTAGGGGTGATAATCTTCAAAATTACATCACTGGGTCAAGGCTAGCAGAATATCCACTGCGAAGAAAGTACACCTCTTATACATTATGTAGTCTTAAAATTTTTTACACTTACTTTTACATAGTTTTTACACTTTTTAGCCACTGTATGAACACCTTTAAGTCTAAGATTACACTTGTAAAATGCAGTTTTACTTAAAGGTGTGCAAACACTTACAAACATTTACAACCATATGAACACCTTTTTATGTCAGCCTATGCAATATCTGGTGTAACAATAAGCTTTTTAAGAGCATATTTTTAGAAAGATGTAAAGAAAGGTAAAAAGTATAAGAGTAGAATTAATCCAATCATTAGGTTGAAATACAATGTCTTTTTGTGTATAAGACAAGTTTTGATAAATACACATACACAACTAACTGCACTCTTCAACATCACAAAAGCAAGTAGTAACTTTTCCTAGAATTTTTAATAAGCTACTTTACTATCGCCCACATCCCATAGCCCGCATATCCTGCTTCCAACTTTACTCCCCTCGTTCCAACAAACACTCAATGTTATAACTAAGTTTTTCCTATAATTCAATATTATAGTTCACAAAAAGTTTTACCCACAATGCATTGTACTGCATTTTCACTGTTCAACTTCAACTTACACTACCTTTTGTGTGAATGCAAGTGTGAACATACTTTTACTCACTCTCTCACTCACATACTCACCAACTCACTAACACTCCTCTCACTCACCCAGATACTTCAGTGTGACATGCTGTGTGAACTAACTAAGCTGCTTAATCCAGCCTACAGTCTAGACCAGTGTGACTGAAGAGCGAGAGCAAGAACACCACTTCTCTTGTCTCCTTAAAGCCAGACTGTTTTTATGGCTTTTATTCATTTTAATTCCACTCATTGTTAATAATTAATAATAATTAAAAATAAGGAAACAAAACAATTAATGAATTATTAAAGATAGAACAATAAAATAGTAAAAGAAATATAACAGGCTTAAGTTAGCGTTTACAAATTAAAGAAGTAAATACACTGCAAAGGAAAAAAAAACTTTTAAATTTCAAAAGAAACAGCTGGGCTGCAGCCTCAGGTTCTTTTCTATAAGTTACCAAATACCACTGTTACATTTTCTAAAGATTTTCTATTGTTGTTAAAAAAAATTTTAAAAAACTGAAAATTAAAGGCGAGCTTACCCTTCAAACACCCAGATTGATTTAGGGTTAAAAATTATGTCAGAAATCAATAAAAACTAAAATTTCACAGATTAAAGGTAAACTAACCCTTGGGAACATCACGACTCTAAAATATGTCTTATTTTAAACCCACTCGACAAGTCACGTACAATCCGCGGTATCGTGGGCCACCACGAGTAGTATTGATCTCTACTTTGAGACTTCAGACTTGGAATCTACTTCACACATTCCCACTTGGTATGATGAAAAAAAACCACTTGTGTAAGCGTGGCACGCGCAAAGGCCAGGATTGATGTCAAGTGAGTAATATATGGAAACAGATAGGAAATGTTTTCATTTTGCTCTGTCTAGAGACGAAACAAAGCAAAATGACACCCAAAATTGAATAATTCACGAATACGTATGTTTTGATAAGCTAAGTCATGATTTTATTTCTTCTCAATCTCAGACAAATTGGATCCCATTTCACTTTTATACTTCCTAATAGAGTCTTTTTTTATTCGGGCGGCTTCGATGGAATACAAAAGAGTCCCACGGTGACCAAAAAGGTAACTCGGATGAAAATAACATTCAGGGAATGAGTTAGAAAATGAAATCACCATATTTCAGCATCAAATTAACAGTTTTGAAATTCACCTACAGTTTCCCTTTAATTTTACAAAATCCCAATAATAATGCTAAACTTGTGAGTTCATTGTTTTTATGTCATTGTGTCATTATTGTTAAACATATTTCCTGCATTTGGCATTCATACAATCCCATTGTTCAATAAATGTAATTTTTTAAAGTGAACAAACATTACTCAACAAAGAAAAATTTTTCCTTAAAATGTACAAGTTTGAAATCAATCTGCACACAATAACAATAATAAATAAGGAAGTTGCAAAAATTGATGAAAATTTTTTTAAAATTTTTTAAAAATGTAATAAATATTAAATAAATTTAAATTGAAGTTCAAAATAAACCAGAAAAATAAAAACAATAAAATAATTATACACTATATTTACAAGATTATAAACTGATTTTATCAAGTGCAGATGTATGGAGAAACTATTTTCCTCAATATAGAGTATAATGAATGATTTGCAAAAAAAAGGAAATAACATTGAAAAATAAAGTATTTTCACAAATAATTTTCATTTAATTCCAAAACCAGACAACTTACAAGACAATAAAATAGTGAAACAACACAGATTTAATGAAATTTCATCATTATAAATGTCAAAACTCAACATTTAATCACTGAATTTATTCCCCAATTAATTTTATATCCACATTAAAATGTTTAAAATTATAAAATTAAATAAAAAAGAAAATAAAACTCACCAAAAGAGGATTTTAACTGGGAAAATGATGATGATGATTCCAGAAACACACATTCCAATAAGCATTTAGCATTAATGCATGCCTGACTTCCTTCCAAGCACAATGTGTGGTGGAAGCTCCACCTGCTGGCAGATGGGGAAAGTTTGTGTGTGAAGCAATTGGTAGTTGAATGAAGACTCGAGTTTTATGATGTTATTTATTTCCCTTTATAATTTTTGCATTTCCTCTAGAGACCAGGTGGTATGCATCGTTAACCGCTAAACTACAAGGTGATAATTTGTCACATTTCTTCATGAATTAATTGTTTATTTCATGGATTGTTGATGGTATTTAGCAATTATTGACATGTTTATTGTAAGGAAATTATTGTATGGGGAAGATAAATAGGTTCAGGGACATGCAGTAGTTGCATCTAATTGTGTCTAATTAATATTTAATCAGCATCACATACCAACTTCTTGGATCACGTGATCCTTCTGGTCACTCAGCAACGTCCTGGACCCACAAACATTTTAATCAAGTAAAAAAATACAGGACAACATACAAGGGATACTATTGGCTATTATATAAATGCAGCATGATTGGCTACAGCAATGACTTTCTTCGAAAAATCTGATCTTGCGAAAGCCTGCCCCTAATTTAAGCCTGTTTAGAATTAAAGTTTTCTTGTTTATAAATCTGCTTTGCGATTTAACCCTAAATTAAGCCTTTTCTTTAGTCATCCCTGCATTTCCATTGGCTGATGTAATCAGATTTGAGCTGGAATTTATGGTCTCCAAAATATTTTGGTTGGGGCGCTTCAAACACGCTCTGTAAACGGTATCTGTGAAGAATGGTCAAGTTTGTTGCATTTTATATGGGAATTTTTTAAAATTTTGTGTGTAAATATGACAAAAAATTATTAATTTATTTCTAAGAAACTGGCCACTTCATTTAATCCTATGCATAC
Source organism: Geophilus flavus (assembly GCA_034695885.1). Classification (NCBI taxonomy): domain Eukaryota; kingdom Metazoa; phylum Arthropoda; class Chilopoda; order Geophilomorpha; family Geophilidae; genus Geophilus; species Geophilus flavus. The sequence goes on along the minus strand of JAQFZO010000887.1, from coordinate 7,853 downwards.
TAAATTCAGAAAAGTCGACATTTCAATTACATTTGTGCAATGCACAAAACAAGACATAAATAAAACTGAATTAAAGCAAGCTTCCATTGTTATGGTGACCATGGGACCACAGCTGTGCATGGTAAAAGGCTTGCAAAAAATTAGATTTATATAAGGTTTACAACATTAGAATACTCTACATACAGTAAAAAGACTAGTGCTTAAAGCTCTTAACTGGAGTGACTTATTATTTATGTATAATCTTCAACAATAACACATATTATAATAAAAACAATGTGAGCCTGCATTGTAAGAAGCCAACAACATGTTTTTAAAAGTTTCTAAAAAAGACGAGGAAATTAAAATGAAATTTCTATTGTTATTTTTTCTCAATATAACAATTAAAATCATCTTATAATTATACTGTTATTTATTGTGATTCAAATTGTTAAATAACAATTTAACTGAGCCAACATTTAACAATTGTTAAGTAGCAATTTAATTTAACTGGGTCAACTGTTAACAATGCAGATCATTATTGTGATTCAGATTGTTATGTAACAATTTAATTGGGTCAACAGTTAACAATATAGACCATTGTTGTGACTCGTATTGTTAAGTAACAATTTAACTTTATCAATAGTTAACAATGCCAACCATTGTCAAGAAAAAATTTGATTTCGTAGGATGACAGTCAAGAAGAAAACTTAGTAGGTACGACAATCGACCGGTTTCTTCCAACGCATTTCCTGAGCATCCTGATGGGCCACATGGATGGAATCACAATTGGTCACTCATCTGTCTGGATATTGCTTTACTGAGTGATGGCTTGTTCTTCTTCAACCCTTCACAGAACCAAATGTCCACTCCTATGGTGACAAGCACATCTCATGACAAGTACCTCAATTAGTAATTCCTCCAAATTCTTATCAAGCAATTAATTCTTTCTAATTACTAAGATGAGACACTTGACATTGCTTAAGGCAAGTTCACATGCAATGATGCATGTGGCAGGTGGGTTACATGTAATGCAAACTTTTGTGACAGTATATCATCGCATGCCTCCAAAACACACCGAAAAATGCATGTGGCTCATAATTGAAAATGTTCAACTTTGATGTGTGTAATTGAGCATTCAACGTAACAAGTGTGCATAATAAGCTATGAAGAAAATTTAATTGATGTACGGTCTACGGTAATTTCTAATTTAATGACCGTCACTAATTTTCTCACAATTGTTGTTTGAATTGCATGTGTTTATGGCATTTGATGATGCATGTCATGGGTTTTTCCTGGGTTTTGCAATAGCTGCCCTCTACCAATAATTTTGTTAAGCAACATTTTAAATTGTTCTCATTTTGATTGTTGTATATTGGTTTACATGAATCTAAAACAATGTAAAACCAGAATAGTTGGAATGGAAATATTGGCTTATTCCAGCAAGACAATGCACCAATTCATTTGTTTACTGTTTCCTTAAATATGCTGCTCATCAGCAACCCAATAATCAAATTGAACAATTTATAATAAACCTAAATAAAATACCACTAGAGGGCAGACACAGCTCTCCCAAGTCATGTTGATTGATTGATCAATTGAATTGAATTGAATCAATCTTCCATCACCATATCAAGCCGAATTACTCAGCATGCCATGTTCTTATAGCAACGAAGTTCAGATTGGGTATCACGAAAGCACAGCCAATAAAACTATTCATATCAACCCCTTAATTTTTATCCAAACAATATGAAAATTGTGATTTTGTTCTTGGGACAATAAAGTTTATTCTTCTAAATTTTCATTATCATATATAATTTTTTCACTGATTTATTATAGATTGTTTGCTGCCCCTTGCTGGCCCATGTTACTAGTAAATTTGTGGTTGACTTCACCCTTTTGCATCAAAAAGGGGATAAAATATCGGTCAAGGTGCACACCCTACGCCCTTACTGTAAAGCACAGTATGCTATATCCTATGTCCCAAATGGCTAAGCAGCTGCACCCTAAAATTTGTAAACTTAAAGTGCCATCTAGTGGATTATAGCAATGGCGCTTGTGACACTCTTTAAAATAAACGTTGAGTAAACCGAATAAAAGAACACACGATTTTATAGAACAAACTCACACAAAGTGTGCGAGCTATATATTTATTGCAATAATGACAGAAACCGCGTCCAATTTTACTCGGAGTGGTTAAATACAGAGTATAACAATTTGTATTACCTAACGGAATTTCTTTCGGGTTCTGGCGCGTGTTGCCGATGCTCGTTCAGGCTTACTCGGACTTGCTTAATTGTTACGAATCACTAGAATCATCGAGCAATTCGTGTGACTACCAATGTGAAGGTTCCCCAGGTCCTCTGGCTCCTATCAATCCAATATTTGGGGGCAGCAATGGAGCGCGCAAAAATGGCCTGATGACAAAGGTGAAGCGTGTTGAGGTTGGTTCGGTTTTGTGTATATCTTAGTAGTGTGGTGCAAGAGGGGACAAAAAAGGGGTTTTAAAGTCCTTCTCGTCGCCCTCAGGCTAAACTTCACACCCTGTCCACCAATGGACTCAAAGGTCGGGTGTCCACCTGCACATCCCTTAACAGTCCTAACACGCCCCCTTCCCCTAGTGAGGGACTCCGGAAATACCACACTTGTAAATACTGACTTTCAATGTTTGGATAAATATACTCACAGCTGGGGTTTAATGCTTTTCTTTTTTCCGGTACTCAAAGAGTTAATAAATTTGCCTTTACCATACAAGTTGGTGAAAAAAAAACAAAAAATCTTTTATCTACTGACCATGCTCTGATGCATCAGTGTGGCATCTTAGACAAACTTTGAGCTCTAAATGAGAATTGGAACAAAACACGAGTGAAGAGTTTTAACTTAGCAATCTCATTCCGCGGAGAAATGGGTGAAATGTGCATTAATGGTCTATTTTCCACAGTTAACTGTTTTGCTTGCCAGCTTTGGCACCGAAGGCAGAACAAAGGTCCGATCGAAGTTAAGTGTCACGATGATGGCGAAAAGACTGACTCGAAGAGGCTCAGAGTGCCAGAAATGAAATGCAAATGATCCCCGGAGATCACTTCCACTCCATCGACAAACTCAGTTTATGGCATACCTAGTAATCCTATTATGGTAATACAGGATATGCTAATTACTATATCACTACTGCATACATTTTATGGCTTTTTCCAGTCTTTTTATGAGCTGATTTAAAAACACTTAACTCATACTGTCTGATATTTTTATTAAAAAAATCCGCCGGATTTTGCAACAATTCAAAATTCGCTCGCTCGATCAATAGTTGATGAATGAATCATTTCTTGGGTGAATAATTGTTAGGATGCAACAGTTAAATTTGTAAACAGCTTTGTTGGGAAGTTTTGGAGTTGATTGTTGTCGATTGTCAAGATGTGGTTTTTGATAATTATTGCTTAGGCGACTAACAATCCCGCAGTTGAAACAAGGTCCTGGTTTCTTGTTTTTTTTTCCAGGTTGTTGCAGTTTGTCTTTTGCATTGTTGATGCAGAATGTAACAATGTGATTTGATTGAGGCATCGTGGGAATCGTGGTATCGTTGAATTATTCCAGATGCATCCGGTGGTCATTGCGACTTTTTGCTGCTTTGAGATTCCACACAACCAGTGGGTCAGTGGTGAGTTAAGAAGCCAATAAAAACACCATCATTCTTAGATTGACCAGTTGAAGAAATTTATTTATTGTTTTTTTTTTGGTTGAGCAACAGGCAATTAAGGATGAACATGATGGATCTGATCTGATTTGAGTTAAAGAATTTCATTTTTTCAAAATTTTAATAAAATCTGTAATCTGGCGAAGAATTTTTTCTTGATGTTAAAGTTATACGCGACAACTTTAAATTGTCTCTAGGCTTTGGTCTGGTTATTGGGTTTACTATAACGATGGCTGTGTATTACAATTAACACATTAAAATTGATTTTTAAATTCAACTAACAAGTAAGATATTACAAAAATGTTTCAGATAATTTTTTTGAGATAGTGTGCTAAGTTATGAAAAAATTCATAGACAAAGATTTCAGTTTCAGTTTTAGTAAAACCACGTGGTCACTTTGGACATCAATTAATAAAATATTGAGTCTGGTGCTGGATAGGAATAAACAAATAAAATGGTGTAAACTCAAGAAATAACACACAAGTTGTTTTATGCGGGTTTTATACACAACTTGTGTATACGGAAAATTTATTTAACCATTATAAATTCCTTTTGATAGAGGAAAACTACCATGTAATCCAGTGAAAGACTTATGTGATGTTTAAAGTACAGTACATCTAATAGTAAGGATATTTGCATATCCAATTTTTTGGCCATTCATTGTGATAAATATGTTGCAGATGCTCAAGAGTGGATAAAGGCAATGCAAAAAGAATATGATAGTCTGGGATTTGATAGAATTTCCAAAATGTTGGAAGAAAGTTTCTTGGAAGCGGGTTCTAGTCCTAAAGAAGAAAGCTGATGGAACTGTAGATAAATACAAGGCTAGATTTGTAGCCAAAGGATTTACCCAGAATTTTCATTCATTGAACCAAGAAATCAATACAATAAATTGCAATGTCAAACCACTATTGTTGATGTTGCATCTGATGCTCTTTCAAGTTGGTGAACCATTTGGCTCCCACACAAGCCTTGTAAATGATACTTCAGCTGTTCTATGGACATGGGGTTGCCACTCCTTCTCTATACAACTCTTTGGTATTTCCAACAGACATCAAAACCACTAAACTGAATCAAACTGACCATGAAATTTTTGTATGGGATTGGCAAAAAAATCATCCAAAGAGAATCATCAAATTGGTTCAGATCATTGCCACCAGATGTCTCAATCAGTCTATTTTTCTTCATTCACACAGACTGAACCAATCAACAGAAAATCCAGTAATTGAATTATCCTCTAAATTCCCAAGATGAAAAAATTATTGTCATTACATTTAACCACCAATCAGCATGTTTATCCAACAATAATCACTCTTCCTCACATGAAAAAATAACAATACTACCATTTTATGATCAGAAGGGAAAAAACAAGAAAAAACACAACAATCCTAATTACATTATTGGGTTAACAGACTATCACAGATGAAAAATGGTTTTCCATACTCAGAAATCTCATTTCATTGAGTGGTGTTGATCAGGACAAAACTTTGCTGATAAAACTTGATGAAATGACTTTATTGATTTTGCAACAAAGAAATGTTAATATTGTTCTTGAATTCAATGCGCCTTTAAGACTTTAAGGTTTAGATAGGTATTTAAACTCATTTTTTTCTTCTTTTAGGGGATTTTCAAGTAACTTTTATGATACTTGAAAATTTAATAATGTTTGAAAATTGTTCAGGAAAAAAAAATTTTTAAACTTTTTTCATCCATGAAATAATGTTTGCCATTTGGAAATTAAATTTTGATTTTTTTTCTCCTTCGGCTTCGCTTGTTGGCATTTTTTTTCAAGAATGTGGAAATTAAATACAATGACTTGACAATTTTTCCTGTGGTTTTGTTTTCTCTATATTGTTGTATGGAAATGTATTGTTGGGTAAATGATGTGGAAAATTTTTTTTTCATTAATATTTGCTTGGCGATTAGGTATTAATGAAAAATATTGATTATTTTTTTGAAAAGATGTAATTCTGGGATTTTGATATTTATCTTTAATGAATGTAGATTGCAGATATGAGTCAAGGATTTGACCTGAGGGGAAAAATTATGAATGTGGTTTAAAGTATAAATAGAAATTCCTCAGTTGGGGGTAAATGTTGGGGATTTTTGAATTGAATTGTTGTTGGGGCATATGTTGGGATAGCTGGGGTAAAAAATTAAATATTTGCTCATTTAATTATTTATTGTGGTTTTGTGATTTAATTTAATCATTTGTTGTGATTTTAGTGATTAATTTACTGATTTGATGTGATTTACAATGATTTACAAAATATTATTGTGATTTACTATGATTTACAAAATATTATTGTGATTTAGTCTGATTTTAGTGATTAATTTACAGATTTCTTCTGATTTGCTGTGATTTACTATGATTTACAGACTGGTATTGTGAGTTACTATGATCTACTTTGATTTACTGATTTACTTTGATTTTCTATTATTTACATATTTTTTTTGTTATTTAATGATTTTCTAGATGTGATTAATTTACTGATTTGCCCATGTTCACATGTTCACTACAATTCACATAGATTCACTATCCATGATTTATACAGATTTATCAATATAATTTACTGGGATTTACCCCTAAGGAAAACAACTTTCAAGCTCATTGCTTCAGATAAACATTAGCTTTATGTCCAAACTTTGAGAACATTAATAATTCATTTACCAGAGTAGAAGTTATTTTTGTTTTTACTCTAAAACTTTAAACTTAAGGCTTTTAAAGAGACCACACAAAAAATTGTGCCCAATTTGTAGGATTTTAGTTTGGTCTGACTTTAATGCTGTAAACAACAAAACCTCCTCTCTCCAACAAACCCAACTCAAAATTCCCATTAAAGTCACACCTCTCTCATTTTTACAGGACAAAGCACACAGAATAAATCTTGCATAACAAATCAAGCGTGAAATAATGACCCAAAGAAGATAAATGAAGCTTCACTGCACAACTTTAGTCAGGACAATATCTACTTTGAATAATCACTTCTCCTACATCTGCATTGTGTTTACAATGCTGGAAAAATCTACAAACTCAACAATGTAAACATCCTAAATACACTGCTCAACCCAGCTGGCAAGCAGTTGCTCACTTTTCTAACCCGCAGACATTCGACGGACTGCGAAAGATGGATACTATACAGGGTGCCCTTTTTAAAGTGGGCTAACATTAATTAAAATATAGATGTACTTCTTGAAGTGTTGTCTTTTCAACTATTATTTCAGATTTTGTAGTATACATATGCTTATGGGTACGGTACCATATAAAAAATTGTGATGGGACAATCAGCCCTGACAAAACAAAATGGAAAAGACAAACTGAAAAATCATAAAACAAACCTAAAATTTAAAGTGGAAAAGAATGACTGGGAACCCAAATCAACAATGGAGACAGAGAAAGAGAAAAATGAAGAAGTGAGAAAAGAATAGAAAAGACAACAACCGGTAGGCCCCGTCGGCTTTGTCAAAATATCGATCGGTCACTTCGGTGTGGTTTGATTTAAAAGGATTTTCTCCTTGTTTTGACAGGTATTATTTTGTTTTCTTCTGCTAACATGTTTTGTCACCAGGTGTCTCATTTTCCCTTAATACACCACTCACATAATCTTGTAATTTTTAATGAATGCTTCAAAATGAGATTTGGAAAATAAATCAAGTTTGTGATTTCTCATTACCACTTCAGATTTAATTTATGTAATTAGCTAGATTAATTAACTCAACATCACATCTGGATCATAAAATATGAAATATGGTCAATTCCAACTTCTGGGAATTTTTTCCCCCAAAAATTCCCTTGTGTGAGATGTACCTCATTCAACAAGCTTCTTACAACTTTCTTACATGTCAGAAAATTTCTTCAAGTTTCCCAAGAAGTAGAACATTCCAGTTAAAGAATTTAAAACTTCAACAAAAGATAATAGACTACTTCTTTGCCTACTTTCTTGATTCTTGCATACATTGTTAAAACGTTGAATCATTGTTCATATTCATTGTAGAATCAATTGATTGTTAATTTTTATTAAGTTACTAGATGACCCGTCCGCGCGTTGCTGCGAAAAAAATGAAATTCCCTTTGCCCGTTCCCGTTGCCCGTTGCCGTTCCCGTTGCTGTTGCCCGTTGCCCGTTCCCGTTGCTGATGCACGGAACACAAAACACGTGGCGATACGTAAAGGGTACGAAACGGAA
>JAQFZO010000886.1:0-19681 GCA_034695885.1 Geophilus flavus | reverse complement strand
TCTAATGAATTACATGAACGATTTGATAAAAGTGATGGATTTATTCGAACGGCAAGATATGCAAAAATCTAAAGTTAGTTTTTTTTATAACTTCCTTGTGAATCCCTATCACACGAACAATTGGTGGGAAAGACGTCATGGGAATCTTCCCATAACGTCGCAGTTACGCTTTGGTATGGTTGAAAGTGAAATTAGGTGAAATTGATAAAAATTAATATTTATTTTTAATAATTATAAATTTCATTTAAAAAAAATTTCATTTAAAAAAAATTATTCGAGAGTGTTTTTAAAAAAAACGTTACAATTTTTAATGCACTTTTGTGCTAGACTAGTCAAAAGGCAGAATTTTGCCAGTAAAGAAATCATTGGTGGAGTTTAAAACTGCAGATAAATTTTTTCTAACTTTCTGCTAAACTAAAACTATTAAATTTGTGTTTTTATACATTATAAATGACTATGTGCACCGTATTTACATTACATGTACAAGAAATGAAAGTGCAATACATTTTATATATAATATTTAAAGTAAAATATATAAGTACTGTGATAGAAACTTATTCCTCTTTGGATGTCTTTCCTGATGTGAATGATCCTCCATTTTTTTTCAATAAAATAAAATATATAAATTTATAATAAAAATAATTAATAGAACATATTTTAAGTAAATATGCTAGAAATGGATATCTTGCACATCGGTCGGAGTTTCGGGTTGAATTAATTCGGAAGATGATGTCGGCGTCGACGGCATTTTGTTGACCGGTGTCATCGAATTTGAGTTTTTCCCGTTATTATTAGACTGAAGTGTCATGACGCTCGAAGTCAATAATTCCTCGATTTCATTTATGCATCTTTGAAGTAAAGTCTTGAAAAAACAATTTAAAAAAAAAACACATTAAAATAAATCAAAGCAAATTGCACAAAACATTAATTCAAATTTTTTTTTTTTTCAATTAAAATGACCCTTAGGCTTTTCAAATGCAATCTCAGCATTCTTTTTTGCCTATTTCTTTTTTTCTATCGATAGGTGGCAGATGATTTTTGGACTACTTTCCAAGTCTTATCGTGACTGACTGCTCGATGGCGTGTTTAATGTTACACAGACATCTGTTGGTATTTTCTACATCATGGTCAATATTATTAGGAAGGTTCCAACTCGAGTCATTCACCCCCTAGGGCCCGGGCGGCTTGAACAACCAGCTGTTGCATTTATTGTCTCATGGGACAGCTGGCGTGAGCTCATACTGATGCACTCGGATGTTATTCCCATTTTCCTCCTCTTGACCAATTATTAAATTCATGCAGGTGATGATGATCTTTTGTTTTCTAAAACCTTTTGTGTAACTAATTGATGCAACTGTACATTTGACTACAGTTATTTTCTAACTGTAAGTAAGCAAAGGTTTAAAGAGATTATTACCTCGAATACCCTGCAGCATATTCGAGTTATCTTTAAGAGCACAGCCATCCGATGATTACATGGCGTAAAAGTTTTTTGGAAACCAATTTTCAAGGTTCCTTATAACTATCGGGTTAAATATTTGTTGATAGGATTTTTTCCAGTTATTATTATTTTTTAAAAAATTGCCACCAAGCAGAAGAGCAAAGTAAACAATGATGTTGTAATAAAAAATATAAAAAGAAATTTACAATTAACTTTTATATAATAGAAAGTCGGTTTAGAAAAGTAAAACTATGAACGGTATGTAGAATTTTTCAAATTTAATGTTTGATACAGGTAAAATTTTCCAAGAGATAATTATTTAATCAAGAAAATAAAATAAACCTTGACCTAGAAACCTGGAAATTTGAGAATCAATGCTAACAACAGTAGACATCAGTGTTCACTGATGATGTAATAGAAAACATTTATTGACCCAAAGTTCAGCACGGGAATTGACACCTCTTATTACAAAAACAAATGAGTACTTAGTTTTATATGTTACACACTGCCACCTATTACCAATGTTTGAAAGATTGTATTCCAATTCTTACAACCAAACTCCCACAATCACCTCACTTATAGTAAAATGAAAATCACAAAGATAATTACCTGATCAAGACCAAGAGTCGATTGCAGATGATTGAATGAATTTTCTAATAATTCGTTTTGACCAGAATGAAGTCCATTGATGGCTGCAGCTATACTGGCTCCAGCAATGAGAGAGGGGGTGTAGATTAAAAATTGGCATTCTAAAAAAAAATAAAAATAAAACAAAATTTAAAAAAAAATAAAAATTGACTCAAACAAGATATTCCTGTGTGAATGAACATGGGTGTATAATAGCTCGTATTGTTCCCTTAAGGAACATTGTGTTGAATATTAGGTGAGGTGTGTTTCTCACGGGTGAAGGAATGACTTTCATTCACTGAGGTGTGAATTCTTTTCCTCTATTCAACATGGTTGCTGGGAATAAAAATTGTATTCAAAGGTGGGTGGGTTGACTTTGATGGAATTGACATTTCCAACCTAACTACTGAATTGACTATAAACTGCTCACTCTGAATATTAAATAATATCTATGAGAAAATATTGTGTCCCATTCAATCCTAGAAATTTTCACATTAAAAAAAAACATTGCAAAGTTGTTTTATTATTCGCTCGTACTCATACATACATCGAGTCGTGCGCCATGTGCCGATAAGTTTCCAATTGTTTACAATTGTAATAAATACATTGACTGCCAAGTCATTCCGGCGCAGATGTATCGCTATCTGACTTTATCATATAATGGAATTCATTCCCCTCGAAATCTATGAAGCATACAGAAAGACGGGGGAGAGGGTGATGTAGTGGAGTGTGCAGGAAGCACATGGCTCGGGTGCGCCGCCATTTTTAAAAGGCCCTCTGCTACGATCACCTGCTCAGCTTCCTCATTATCATACAGCTGGAAGCGAGGGAAAAAATTGTTCGTATTGACAGCAGCCATTTTTAAAGGGTTCATTATGTCTTACACTTTTAAAAAAAATAGTTCAACTTTGTTTTAAATTGCTTTTGTTTTTTTTTCATGTTGAACTTGAAAAAAAATCATTGTGATGTAATACAACGAGTCCAGGTGTGGGATAATCGCTTAATAAATACTCATTTTTTAGAATTAAATTATAAAATAAACATTTTTAACTATACAAAATTATAACGTGTATTTTTGTGTTTATAACTTATGGGATTTCCAGATTGGTCATAAAGGATTAAAGGGAAATGGAAGATGCAGCTGGAAATTTAATTAGCGTTGATCAAACTGATGAAGGTGGTTTTAAACAACAACTGACTCCCGTAATTGCTCCTGCCATCAAGATAGCGACGGATCAACTATATATACAGTTACATATACCTGCTGTAACGTGAAAATTTATAAAGGATAATTTTAGAAGGATCTAGGGTTGTTGCCCCCTTCCTTTAAGTGAAATGAAAAAGTGACATGTGGTGGCGTTTAATAAGACAGTTACAGAAAAAAGCGAGAAAGGAAAAAAAATAAACTTTGTGAGTATAAATGTATGGCAGATGGAATATTAGTACCCTTACTGGGTTAGTTTTATAACAGCTGCAAACCCATCCGTACTTATTTTTTTTGAAACGGAGATAATTTGAAGTAAGTGATTACATAAGGAAGGAAAAGTGAAAAAATTAGCACAATGGGATTTAATTTTTTATTCTAACAGTCAATAAACTTTTTTCAGCCCTTTTTTATTTCTATAAAAAAATCATGATTTTTTTCACCTAACATTTATTCGTGAAAAAAGTTTGGTATTAGAATAAAAGTATATGCAGTCATGTTTTAATTACAATGTAAAACGACAGGTGGTGTATACGGTAAACAATAAGGCCTCGTGTTAGATGTGGTTGAATAGCGTCTCTCCAAAACAAAATGGCTATGCAGTTTGGTTGGGTGATCAAGCATTGCATCATTATTTTGCATTCATTTTTCAGTGCCAGATGCTGTTAGTGTATTGATCCAAAGCATGTGTCCGAGTTCTGCATTGTTTATCAATTGATTTTCCCCTTTCCTACTTCCACATCCATCCATCCCACAAAATGTAAACAAAAAGGAGAAAAAAATTCTAAATATTTATTTCTCTTGCTAATTTATTGCCACTAATGGGGTAAGTCGAAAAAAGTGTTCTTCAAGTATCAACATTGGCTTAGGTTAAAACTTGTTTCTTCCAATACTTTCAAGTTCCAGTTTTAGACCTCATAGCCGGAATTACCATGTATATGGACCCACTAGTGGGGGCTAGGAAAACTAATGTGACCACCTGGTGATGATGAAAAGCACTAATTTCCATGGCCCGCCTTGCCTTACAGCTGGAGCAATATGGAGGAAAGGAAGGGAGAGTTTGCGACACAATACTAGAGGGGGTGTTCGGAACGAGCACGTGCCTTCACTGAGCCATGGTGTCTACTTGGGAGTGTTAGGAAGTTATGATAATGAGTTGGGGGTGTGTACACCTACGCATCCGAAGGAAGGGAAAAAGAGGGGGTAAACATCAGGGTCCGCTTCTACTATGGGTATCCGGTTATTTGTACAGAAATGTTGTTTAGAGTTCCTGTCTTAAGACTGGAAGTAGAATTAAGAGTGGGTGAATTAGAACTGTGTGTGTGTGGGGGTTGTTATGGAAGCTAGAATTTTCTAAAAATTTATTACTAACATTAAGCTAAGTATAAAGAAAGCTAGAAAATTTCCAAAATGGCCATTTTAACCTTGGTTAAATATGGAAATTCCAAAATTTGGTTGAAAAATTCAATTTCTGGGTTTGAATATCATTGAAAAGTTTACTTTATTGTTATTGTTACTACTATTGTGAATCTTATGTGATAAGAGAACTCCAATGCTGTAACCACAGAAATTTATCATCTACAGGCTAAGTCACATGTTATATCCTAGAAAAGTATTAGTTCTTGTATAATTGAGTTCTATGCTGTTAAAAAAAATGTATAAAAGTGAAAAACACAATTATTCCCCACTTTTTCCTCTTTTGTAGAAAGTCCATTCAATGTAATAGGGCAAAAAATACCTTGACATGTTAAACTATAAAGGATATCCGCAGTTGGGTTGGGTGTTCAGTTATGGGGGAAAACCGTAATAATAAAGGTAAAAAAAGGTAACGTGTCAAGTAACTAGTTTGATCTGAATACTAGTTGATTAAATGGAGGTAAGAGGGAGAGAACAATTTAGTTGAGGAGAAGAAGGCAATGATCATCTGGTTTTACCAATGGCACGTGCCCTTCATTTACATACAGCTGCTCGGTACGAGTAAATAACAGCAGATATGCTTTACTAGTGTGTCTGATATGCTCGGTCGTGTACAGGCATGGAGGGTTCTCGACGCTACTTGAACGTGTGCCAACGTGCTCGTGCTCATTGTACCGACCGACCCTCCACCACCCTTCCCCCGTCCGTGTCCCAGTCCCACCCCCGTCTGCTATGCAGCTGCATTTTACACACTATTGCTGATTTATGAAGGTTTAAGATCTTTGATAGTGAATAGGTTACGTCAATGTTTATTTTACTTTTATAACAAGAGAAATTCCGAAAAATTTAACGATAAACTTTACGTTTACGGTAGATCGAAAGGGGAGGAACTTTTGAGCAATTTTGATAATTTTGCCCTATGGCTCAATTACATTAAAGTGCCGTAAGAATCATTAAACGAAAGTAAAGGTTTAAAATCTCCTGAAAGCCCCGAAGAAATTCTAAGTGATGATTATGCGAACGAATTAAAAAGTTATTCCCAAATAATGACACGCGATAAGAGTGCCCCAGGGAATTGAATAGCCCACTCGTCGAATAAAACTAATTAATTTAAATCTAATTTTTTTTATTTATCCACTTGTTGCATACTACCCCTAAGTTATAACTGTGCCTCATCCTGTAGTCAAGCAATCAAGTTATGAGTAATTGGTCCTATTCTTCATCTGGCGTAAAGGAATCTACGAAGATGCCCCAAAGACAGGAAGGAGAGAAAAATGAGTATATATTTAAATGCATCCGTTCGTCTTCTTTTTCTTGAAGATACCAACAGGTGCATAACGTAAGCTTGGACATACTTGCGCATTTAACCTTTCACCGATGCATCCGGAGTCTTTTAATCCTTTATGCTCGAAACCGTACCTCACATAGTGTGGCCTTGTAAAACTTGGACGTTGATGTAATTGTTTTTATACACCCAATTATAAAGTCCTTGAAGTGAAAAAAGAGCCAATAACCCCAAATGCAGTGTTGCAAAACAATTCCCACACGTAAAACTCTTATTTCGCGTCATCACTATTACTCTTAATTACAAACTTATTCTATATCTGAGTGTCATCTAAACTTTTTTTTTGTTTCCTCCAAGGATTCACGCATGGATTATACCCCAGTAGTTCTCACACTTTGCATTGTATATCAGTAGCAGAAAAGAAGACAATTATTGTCGATAAATTATATCGTCTCCCCTCAGAAAAATAAAAATTATAATGAAAATGGGTTATTTACCGATGGCACACAGACTGATGAAAGTGAAGGCGTGTTGGCGTACCCTGTTGCCAAGTTTGGCGTGTTTTTGTAGCGATTGTAGAGCGTAGTCCACGAAATCGGTCGCCACAATAGAACCCAAGTCCCAACCGAGTTTTGTGAGGACCAGGAGTTCCCAGCTCTGAAAAATTTAATTGGGGAAAAATTATGAGCAAACATAATATGGTTGAAGATCAATTATGTGCTCGGATGAATTCCGATGCTCGAAATTCCCGCATACCATGCTCGAATGAGTTTCTGACAAGATGTGAGGAAACTCAAATAGCTCACTATGAGGTAATTTTTATTTTTTCAAGTGTTGAGGTGAAAATTATTGAATCTAATTTCCTCCTAACTGGGCAAATTATTGCTTAGAGAGGATTTTTATGGGAAATGGATTTTCTAGAGTTTGTTGATGGGCTGGCTAATAGAAAGGGGGAATTTCGAGTTTTTTTTTTTTTAGATATGGAAATGGTTTTTGGCACTTACGATTACTTCTTCAGGTGTGATGGAATGATCGGTGTAGTAACACAATTGGTCCACCGAAAACGATCGACTTTGTCGCAGTTTTGACGCCGTCAATAGGCAGACGGATGCAAGAAGTTGCAATTGGCTTCTGTGTATGTTGACGACTGATAAAAACCGATCCATGATGTTGACAGCGAGAGGAAAAATCACTTCTTCACACCCTCTTTCTTCACATACCTGAGAATTATTAAAATATGCAATTCATGACAAAGATTTCATTTTTTTAAATAAAATTTTATTTTTTAATTCTTAAATCAAAATTGATACATTTTTATTTATACAGAAGAGTTTGATCAACTAAGTGGATTTTAAAGTGACTTTTTGACTCGCAGCTCAGATTAAACCAGGTGAAACTAATACTATAGACGCGCCGTTTCGGGAAAGGAATCTACTCTACTACCTGAAGAACAACATTCCAGAGGTTTTAGGTGGGGCATGGAAATAATGAAAGTAAGGGTTCTCAAAACACTTTTCTTGTCACTAACCTCTAACATCCACGATGCCACCTCACGTCTCATGTGTTGTTTGATGTCGGATTGCACCTTCACTAAATAATCACATGCAGGATGATATTTTCTTTCACAACTTAATAAATTTGGCACTATCCTTGAGTCATCAAACAATACTCTGTCAGCTCTGGCTCTGTTCGTTTCAATTTCATGCGTTGCCTCCTGACAATAAAGTTGATCCATGGTTCCAAATTTGGAATTAAAATTAATAAATCACACTCAAGATGCTTTTGCTGCAGAACACTGTTTGGTATGATGTTTTGCCGTCGAGATGCAAACGTGAGTGCTGTTACTACTCTCCTTCTTTTTCCCTTTGAAATAATTTGAAGTTGAATGGCTACCAATGGGAGAAGGGAGAGTATTTTGCCATTCGTCCATTGGTTGGATGGTGGCCTAGACACAGCAAGAGCAAAGACATGAAGGTAGCGGTACCCACATCGGCCATCTGTGGCGCTGGTGTCTTGATGCTGTACTGATAAAAGCCGCCAAACGCACCCTCCTCGTCTCCCTCCGGTCTCGCATAAGTCATGTGGCAGCCTAAGGGAAACACAGGGCTGTTCTCTGTGGCTCAGGAAGCGAATGTTTTTTTCCGTTTTTATTAGTAAGTTTATTACTACGGTATTTAGTTTTAGAATTGTCGCAGCATCAGCATCTCCTTTGAACTTACTACTGCACGATTTATTAGAATTTGGTGATTAAAATTTTTAAAAAAATTTGGATTATTTCATTTTAAATATTGATATTATAATTATTAGTTTTTGAAGTTAAATAATTCCTGGAAAAAAATAATTAGAACTTGTAATTACGTTTGGCAACTGGTAGGATAAAAATTATTATGTACACTGCAGGTAAGGTTCTTGGAAACTGAGTAATCCATTACCTGGATTTTCCTTTGCTCGTGATGCCATCTGGTGTCAGAGTTTTGAGTACTTTTCCTTTCTTAAACCTCGATTTGCAACAACAGCAGTAGGAACCAGACAATTCTGTGATATCTAGTCTAGGACTAATACGGTATTTAAATTTATGGCATGTGTAATTTTCATGTATTTAAACTCTGTGTAATTATTTACTTTTTATTTTCAGACTTGTAATAAGATTTTGTTTTTTTTTAAATTAAAAAATTATAAATTGTAATCGAAATATTCGATAAGAAGTTTTTAATGTTGTCTGTAAAATACATTTCATTAACCTTGTTTTAACCAGCAGCAGGAGGCAGTCGATTGCGGTATTTGTAGCTTACCTTGCCCTAAGCAAGAGCTTAGTAATGGAATGACTTTGTTTTCATTATCCAAGCTCGCCACCAGTAGGCGCAATATTACAAAACTCCAAATCTCCAAATCAGAGGGTGTGGATGTGTGAATGCGGTTTTGCTCTTTCGAAGTAAGAATTTTAACTACAAAATTATATCCGAGAATTAGTTTCATGATTTTTATTGCTTAAAAAAAAATACCGTAAGTTGCAACCATTAACAAATAATATAAATTTAAACTAAAGTTATGCTCCAATAAAAACACAGGAGAAATGATATGATAAACGTAACCCTAACGCCATTTTTACACATGTTAAAATAATACAGTATTATTGTTTGGTATACGCATTTTAATTTAATATTAATATTTAATTAACCGTTTAATTCAGTGGTTTTGGACCATGTCCAGTCGAAAAGACAGGCCGGAGCGAGCAAGAAGTTACGATAATAGCAGTAGCGACACGGAAGAGGCTGATACGGACGAAAGAAGGAGAATTTATAAAAGTAGATTCGGGTATAAGCATCGTAGTTTTTTAAGGCTACGTTTTTACCTAGACTAATTAATTTTATTTTTAAATTTAGGTACAGTAGTTCACCCAAGCCTAAACCGTGTTTAGTTACTCGAATGGGTCAATTAAGTTTAGATGGAGCAATGAGAAGTGGAGCAAGGAATTTAAGTCCTTCAGATTCAAACAGTGGGATTCCAAAGCACAGTTCCGGTTTAACTCCTAGAAATAGGTAACTAAAAATACAAATTCAATCACATCATTTACGATGTACTCGTTTGAGTAATATTTTTCTTTTTTTATCGTGAGAATTTTGAGTTCATTCAATTAATTCGATTTTTTTTTCTTTTATGTAGAACAAGAATTCAGGCAAACCAATTCATATTGACAAGAAATCATGCTCACGAACGATGTTCTAACTCTTCTTCCCAAGAATCTGAATCGGCACCAATGCAATCAACAAACATTTCAGCAGCATCACAATCAGGCAATAGTAATGCCTATACAACATCAGTTAATAGTAATGAAAGACTTACATTAGTGGTGGACAATACGCGGTTTGTCGTGGATCCTGCCGTCTTCATTGCACATCCAAATACCATGCTCGGAAGGTAAAGGAGAATTAAAAATATAAAAAAAATTTAATTATCTTTATTTGTGGCAGGTAAAAGTGATTTGGAATTATATCAAACAATTTTTTGTTCAGAATGTTTAGTTCATCGTTAGAAAATAATTTCACTCGACCAAATTCCCAAGGTGAATATGAGGTTGCCGAAGGAATTTCTGCTACAACGTTTCGCGCTATTTTGGTATGATTTCAACTTTAATTTAACCCAAATTCGTTTTTAATGGTTTTGTTTTAACTTTACTTCGTAGGAGTATTTTAAATCGGGTGTAATTCGTTGTCCGCCGAGTGTTTCCGTTCCAGAGTTACGTGAGGCTTGCGATTACTTACTTGTCCCTTTCGATGCTCAAACCATCAAGTGTCAAAATCTAAGTACGTTTTCACACATTTTTTTAAACAAACAATTTATTAATTAATTAATAAAATAAAAATTTTAAATTATTTAACAGGAGGCCTTCTCCACGAACTGTCCAACGAGGGTGCTAGGCAACAATTTGAGTTATTTCTTGAAGACTTAATTTTACCAGCAATGGTGTCTAGTGCTCAGCGTGGGGACCGCGAATGTCACATTGTTGTGCTTCTAGATGATGACGTAGTTGATTGGGATGAGGAATATCCTCCACAGATGGGAGAAGAATACTCACAAAGTAAACATCACGAAAAGAAAATTTAGAGCAATGATGATTAATTAATTTTGTGTATTTCTTTTCCAGTTGTTTACAGTACTCCAATGTATAGGTTTTTCAAATACATTGAAAATCGTGACGTGGCTAAACAAGTTTTAAAGGAACGAGGTCTTAAAAAAATTAGACTTGGAATAGAAGGTTCTATTTTTGTTGGTTTAATCTTCGTGCCAGTCATTTAAACTTATTTCTCTTATAGGTTACCCAACTTATAAAGAAAAAGTTAAAAAACGACCGGGTGGAAGACCGGAAGTCATATACAATTACGTCCAACGGCCTTTCATTCGTATGTCGTGGGAGAAAGAAGAGGCTAAAAGCCGTCACGTGGATTTTCAGTGTGTTAAGAGCAAAAGCATTACAAATTTAGCTGCAGCCGCCGCCGATGGTGCTTTGGAACCAGTTGCAGCTGTGCCCCAGCAGCAAGAAGGGGCAGTTGGTGGAGTAGAGGACGATGCAGTGCCGCTTCCATTACAAGTATCTCCGAATGAGCCGTATCCTGAGGTTCAGATACCTCCAGATGACCTAGCTTAATTTTTTTTTCTATTGAACTCTTTATTTTATTTAAATGTTTAACAAGTAAAAATTTCCGAACTCTGTTGTCTTGGAAAAAAATTAAAACGGGAAGAGGCTGTTTGGTTTGTATATCCATCCATTTCCAACGGTGCTTTTATTTAATTTTTTACTATTATTTTTATTAATTATATAATAATGAAAAAAATTATCATTCTTGTAAAAAAAAATACCGTCTTTTTTTTCTTCTTTTCTATTATTTGTTTTGGAATAATTGAACTTAAAACTACTAGTCAACACAATTTTTTTGATAAAGTGGATTTTTTTTTTGTCTTTCTTTTGCTTACGGAAATGTATGTTTAATAAATTTTTATCTCTAAATTGATGCTTTTTGTGCTTTTTGAATTAGATTGCTTAATTAGCGAGGTATGTTTCTTCATAGTTGGTTTCTTTCAGATGAGGTATCGGTCTGTATGTAGTTAGTGACGAGTATCAGTTATTTGTTGTCCGACTCTCATTACAAAACCAAATTTTTAAAATAAGAATTCAATTAAAAATTAAATGATAAAGTAAATTACTTTCAGACTTTTAATATCAGTTAATTAATATAAGTTGATTAAAAGACTTCTTTTTTAAATTTGAAACGAAATTGTTCAACCTCTAGAACTGCCGCTAGGTAGAGCAAGAGTAATACTTAGTCAGAACTCGGGAGTTCGTCGGTTCGTCGTGTTCGCACTCACGCACTGATTGCATCCATATATTGTATTCACTGAAATCTTAATATGGCTGCTAAAACTGCACGAAAAGTGATGGGATCGAAATTCCGTAAACCGGAAAATGTGTGGCCTGGAAACAGAATTAAAACATACATCCCTGCTTGTAGAGCTGCTGCCGGGCCACCGTTGGGCACACAACTTGGACAAGTATACCATTACTATTTTTTGAGTATATAAAATAGCTACATTTAATAATAAATGTTTCAGCACGGAATAAATATCGCAGCATTCTGTAAAGATTTTAACGAACGAACAGCCAACATCAAAGAAGGAATTCCTCTTCCTACACGTGTGAAAGTAAAGGTAAAATTTGATAAATTATTGTGATACAAAAATGAATGAACAAATTAATAATTTAAGCTTTAAATTACATTTTAGCCTGATAGAAGTTACGAAATGACAATTCATCAGCCACCCACTATCTATTTTTTAAAACAAGCCGCTGGATGTCAGACTGCTGCACATAAACAAGGTATAAATGTGTAAAGTGAAATTTAAATTCTTTATATCATGAATTTAATTTTGCTGTAATTTTTAATGATAGGTTCGGAAGTTGCTGGGAAACTAACACTGAAACACATTTACGAAATCGCTTTAATAAAAAGTAAAGATCCACCACTGGAAATGACTCCGTTGAAAGATATTTGCGAAGCGGTGATTGGTACGGCTCGTACGTGTGGAATTCATATTGTTAAAGATAAGAATATGGATCCGGATGAATATGCTCAGTTTTTAATCGAAAGAAAAGAATACTTAGAACAACGTGCTAAGGAATTGGAGGAATTAAAACAGGCCAAATTAGAAAGGCTAGCAGCATAAACTCAACGAGAACAGTTCTGTTTGAAACTTTGAATTGATGTAAATTCAAGGGCATTAAACACCTTCAAGTCAAAACTTACAAATTAGTTTTGAATGAGAAAAAAACTTAGCATGTAAATCAACATGAAATTGTAATAGGAAAATAAAGTTTTTATCAGATGTTTATTATTGTAATTTATTACAGATGAAATGATAAAAAAATAATTTCGAGTTGTTAATCTATTTTTTTTAATTCAATTATTTTTATTTCCATTTATTTATTTATTATATTTCAAGCAATTACTGGAGTAATTACTCTGCCAATGAACATCAGCATCCATAGCTGCTTTATTACACACTCTGGTGTCAAATTGGGACACCATGATTTACTCCAGATACTACACCCCCCTGACATCGCCTTCACAACAGACAAACGCTTTGGCAACGCGCGATGGTCGATCAGAGTACCGACTTTCCACATTGGATCAGGAAGCATCCTGCTCGGATTACGGTTGGTGACAATTACTGACTAACGCACAACTACTTCATTATGACTCCTCACAATGGTTTTTTAATTTTTACCTTAAGGTGAGTACCTTCAGAAATTTATTTTCTCACAATGGGCACCTGTAATGAGCACGTTATGTAGTGAAGCCCCGCTTTGACAAAATCAATACAACCGCCAGAATTGTTATTTAACTACTTGTATACCTCCAAATTATCTAGATTTTATCGACTTAATTGGTTCCTGATTATCCTGACACGTTTATTTGGTTTAATTGCTAACAGTTTGTAAGATTGACCATCTTTAAAACAAAATTGCAACGAATATAGGTTATACACCTGGTATCTGGTATGGATCATGGATATCCTTTTATAGCTTGTTTATTTATTAATTTGTTTACTTTCTTAGCGCTTGCAATCAAAAATGTTTATTTTTGTTTTTAAGATAGTTACCATATCATAACTGGTAAATTAATTTTTGTACGGTATATACATCGTGTTATGAAAAAAGGCTACGGAACAAAGAAACTGGATCAAAATAAGCGAAAATAGTTCCCAGTCGAACATTGGAACAAAGCAAAAACAAGCAAATAGCACTATAAACAACTTGTAGAATTTGTTTACAGTTCTAGTGCTAATGTATGCACAAAAGTGACGATTAACTCAATAATTGGCGTCGCATGTTCCATTAGTTAAATGTAACATATAATTCTTTTTTTTTCGTTTTTAATTTAAAAAAAAAGACTAACGTAGTGAAAATTTATTTCAATTTTAACCGATTATAAATTCAAAAACCTTAATATAATTTTACTGTATTCTAATAGAAAAATAATAATAAGTCTTGGACGAGACGATTATCTTTAACGAGGTAGATTCGTACTGTGACGGGATCTTCGATCTGTGATTCCTTTTAAACAGTCTTGCTCCCGCCAAGAATAGTAAAACCGTAAAGCTTTTTTTTCCTACTTATCCAATCAAAGAAATAAGATTTCTTTCGGGTTTTTGAAACCAATTTTCTATTTTAATTCGATTATCGCTTTGAACTGCAAAGAACTTATTTCGCTTCCCAGCAATACATTTTTAAATAGCAAAACCAATACACTACGCCACTTATTTACCCATTAAAAAATAAAATTTCAAAGAGATTAAACCCGGTTCGAAGGCATGATGTCTCGTTTTTTTGCTTTACCCTCACATTCAATCGCGTAAATTATTCAAAACTTATTACCTTGAAAAAAGAGGAATGATGTATTGATTCAATGTCGACTCGATTTTGTGCATGTTTTACAGAACGGCGTCAAATTAGTAAATTTATTGAGTCTAATCGGAAGTTATAATGATGCAAAGTTAGTTAGGTTAAGCTTGGAGGTTAATTGATCGAGATATACATCAAAAACTTGATCAATCAACGAGATTGATTACTTTTTGAAAAAAGATTAAAAGTGAAATTGGCTTGTCCTGTTCCACTGCGCAATTCAAGAATGTCATTTCTCTACAATAAATTGCATTGATTCTAAGAAAATACTGATAAGAAAAGTTATTAAAATTAAATCCCACTTTCACTCTTGCTGGAATATTCTCGAGTGGCGCATTAAATATTAGTGCCTATGTAGACATTGAATTTCAATGCATTAATTTAATTGACTTTTAATGAACCAAATGATGATAATAAAAGTAATCAGACACTGGAAAATAAAATGTTTAAATACATAATCGGTGATGACAACACATGCCTAATTCCACGTATATACTTTAATCACAAAACAATACTTTACTATAAAACACCAAATCTCAAGGATTTGCAATCTTTCAGATCATTTGTGAGTTCTTAGAAACCTTCTTTTTTCTTTCTCTATTGGTCATTCAGCTGTTGTTTCACCAGTGAACGTTCAACACACTTGCCCTTTACCAACCACAATGGACTCAAGAGATCAAAAGGTAGTTTTCTGCTGTAAGAACTGGTAACTTGTAAGGATTTCGCGGGAGATCAAAACCTCCGATTTCTTCTTGTTATTTTTGCGTTACCTTGCAGTTCTCCAATAGAGTACTAATATTTGCACATAAATTTATTTTCTAACCCATTTTTCTTAATCCCTTAAGCATTAAATTCAAATCGAATTTAATGTTGACAATTCCGCATGTTCATAGTGCACTGTACTGTATACATGCAATTTTATTCATTTATCATTATGAACTTTCATTGCATTGTGGTTGTCATTGACATCTAATCGAGTTACGTGTTTGAACATCCTTTTATTTATTGATTTTACTGATATTTTTTGCCCTTCTGAGTATATTTAATGAAGGTAGATACTGTAGATGTTTCTCATACGAGATCCGAAGATTAAAGGAAATTTAAAAAACTAAAAGAAAAGAAAATTAAATTTTAAATATATTTTTCCCCTCGTGATTGAATTATAAATAAACGAGAATAATTTCAGATGAATAAGAAGGAATTTTTTTATTATTGATTTCTATCTTCTTTATAATTCAAAAATTTTCCGTTGTTGTACGGTATCGACTTACTAACCACTGCTATAACTGTAAAATAACCTTTTTCAAAATTACATGTATTGATTTTTACAGTTACTGACATTTGAACTTCCTTTGCACATTCGTATTGATCGAAAAAAAATATTTTTTAAGTTTCAAAGCGAAATGAACTATATAACATGTAAATTATGTAACGAATCCCTCATTTGCATATTTATGTAATTAATTTTTCTTTTCGTTTTAGGCTTCTGATGCCTTTCGGGACAAAGCCAACGTAACCATGATTAACAAAATGGAAGCAACATCGGATGGGCGATCTTCAGAAACGATAGCCCTGTCTCTGACCACGGGTTCGAGTTTGGAACCTCCGAACCATCATGGACGGTTGTCATCCGGGGCCTTGTCTGTGGATATGATGCCCAACAGCACGTCAGATTCCCTTCTGAGTTCGGCGGTGGGACAATCAGAAATTCGTTCAATTGCCGACCGGGCCGCTTACGAATCTCGATATCTTTATGACCCGAGAAAAAGCGCCAAAATGACCTTCCAGGGATTAGTGTACAATTTCCTCGAAAGACCATCTGGCTGGAAATGCTTCGTTTATCACTTCACCGTGTGAGTAGAGTAGCAAACTTTTATGACGCATCCCTCGGGGAATCCTTAGAGACCCTTGAGATTTTTTATTTCACGTCACTTCCCTGTATAATATATTTGAGCAATGATCTAGCTGTCTCCGCTACCCCTGGGTATTGGTGGATACTTTGCCGTGTTGCTAATGGCGACAGTAAACATTAGGTGCGTACAACTTGGCTTCAGCAATTTAATTGCAAACTCAGATCGTGGGAATATTTGAAAAAAAAATGAAAGGAAGTGACTTTGATTAGGAAATTGATTACAATGAGTCGATAAAAGACATTTTTTTGCGTATCGATTCAATTTTAATCTGATGAGGGGCGGTGATGAGTATAGTGTATAGACACAGAACATAATAGTTGTTATTAAGCGGACGAATGAATAGGAATCAATTCAGTGCATGGCGGATTAAATATTTAGAGTATATTTGAATAGGATGTGAACCATTTATAATGACATTCTTTTTCCATCATGTCGAGGAATCTTGAATTAGTAATGATTCTCTTTAGAGTAAAGAAATGTTAATTAAGAGAGTAAAAGTTTACTTACATAACATCGATAAAACTTTTCTACGAGCTTAAAGATCAACAATAACCCAGGCCACGTGTGTGTGCGTGTGTGCTAAACTTGACCCATAACATCATGCGATAGTTAAATTTTTATTCGTTTTGCTTTTGTATGCATAAGGCAAATGAAGAAAAGTATAGACATCATTTAGAAGATTTTGATCTAATTAATTTGAAGTCTGGATGTGATTTATTCATTAATTAGAACTCATGTTTTCCAGAAGAATGCGCATATTGTGGTTAGATTGATTTTCTGCACTGCACGACGAGATACCTATTAATTCTTTTCCTCTGAAACTTACATCCGGTAAAGGAAATTTGATATCGTAGCTGTTTACCCCAGTTTATTTCATTTTATTTCCAAGTTGGATGATAGCGTCAACCGTTCGGTTCCTAATCCCGTCCGTTTTGAAGCGTATCAGTTTCGGGTCTCTATTACAGTGAAGTGATTACATCGTCTACATGGGGTTGGTTGAAACAAGGTGTCACTGCTGAGTTCTATCAAACTGCAGGTGTAAACATAACAAGATTATCCGAGAATCTTTACACCTGTGGTTCCACTTTTGGTTTTTGAACGATATACGATGTGCTGGTTGTGTGACATTGCTTGAAATGTAGTTGACGGATTAAACTCTCGAGTGAATTGACTTTTGCCAATATTTTCCCCACCCGATCACTTTCTTTTTTTACTAGATGTGATTTAAAGGAGGGTGTCAGGGAGAGTTTTTTGTTTTCTTTAGTAAAGTAAATAACAAATTCTATATTGACCTGGGCAAAAGGTGTTTGTGTTCAGTGGAATCTAATACGCACATCCAATTTCGAATTGTTTCATTTCTTTTCAACAAATTGCTTTCCATTTCCTTTGTTTTTGCTTTTATTCTTCCTCTTTTGATCTCTCTATAAACTGATAAAATTAGTCCGAGAAGGATCTTTGATCCTCGATGGATAAAGGTGATATATTTTTTTCATACAATTCGAAATGTAACAAATCACGTGTGATATTATCATGGATTCAAGTATGTGCTTGCGCCTGTATTGAACATTCATGTCGCAATGTTATTCATCCAATGAGTAATTCACTTAGAAAATATTTAATATTAATAATATAATATAATTAATTATGACATAAAATCAATTTATTTCAATCTTTTATGTAGTTATCAGAGTAATGTATGTAAATCCAGTTAATTTGTTATTGAACTGCTTACAGCATGTAAGAAATTTGCAGACAGATTTTGCAATTACAACTCTCCATTAATTCGAGGTTTTTTCCAAAACAAGTTGGCACGTATTAAGAACTCCATATTCCCAGCAGCCCCATTAAGCTTGATGAGGTCTTAATTTTCCTTTTAAAGTTATCCAATTTTTTCAGTGTTATACAATTTTTGTTGCTGATTTCGTAATGACTTAACATAGCGATGCTTGGCTAAATTATAGGGGCTATTTTGGCATTCCAAACATGAAAGTAATCAGTTAAATGACAACACAGCTTTGATACTCAAAATAAATTTTTTGCTGGAGCATGAGTGATGATTGGTTTTACAGCTATATAATTATTATAAGAAATTAAATGTTTAATGATTTTTGCTAGTGTTATTGCAACACATTTTTATGAATTAATGTGTGTGAATATGATTGCGTGTTTGTACCTAATGTTGAAACAGTATATCACAGTTTTTCTGTAGTTTTACTGCCTATTATTATTGTAAATCATCAGATGTAACGTTATGATTTATAGCTATGAATAGACACTGTGGGTGTGTCAGTTTCACGTAGCATACATGATATATGTCGAGTTTATATTTCGACGTACAAATATTCTTGAATAAACAGTAAACAAGAGACAAGAGGTTGACAAGAACAATAAGCAAATAATTTTCATTTTTCGGTCTTTTCACAGATAATCGATTAAAAAATTATCTTGCATGCTGCACCACGTGAGATTATCTACCCCATGCCCATACCTAATTCTAATTAAATGAAAGCACACTTGTATGAACACACTGAGCCTTGGATCTGCATTTAAAGTCATTTTTACAGAGTAATTAAAGCAGTTAGGAAAATTTAAACCATGCTGTCCAGTATTAGCTATCTTTTATTTAGTTAACCTCGTGACACTCGACTTGATCCAGCACTTGATTAAATTTTTACCTGAAGTAGAAATGTCATTAAATTCTAGCAATTCCCGTGACTGGAAGTCAGTGAATGAAAATCGATACAGAAACTTGATCTCTCTTGTTTATTAGTTCTTCTTATATTTTTAATTATTATTCAACTAAAACAGTAACAAAAAGGAAACTTTTTAATTAAAACCTGATCTTACATCGTAATGTCTCGGAAACGGTTGGTGATAAATTAGATTAATGATGTGACAGTTGGGAGTAAACAACGCGGCGTAGTGAAGCATCAGCCATGGTGACATTGGAAACATTTTGTTCAAATTTGAATTTTCAAACTTCGTTTCCAAATTTAATGGCCGTGTGAGATGTCAAAGACGATTAATGGAGTCGCGAGATCAGTTCGCACGATAAAAACAATTGTTTCGTCGATAAATCATTTGCCGTTCGTTTTATCGTGTCGTGTTTTGACGTATTTATGGTTGTCGCTTCATTGCCTTAGAATTAGAAGTGTAAGTAATAATTAATAACGTCTGGGATTTGATAGTACCCCGATGACAGGTGAAAATAGCTTTACTAACCGATTTCTTCATTTATATAAAATTAAAAATCAATTAAGCACAGTGGCAATTCATTAATTTATTCATTTCATTTCATTTCAGATTCATGGTGGTGTTGGTTTGCCTTATCTTTAGT
>JAQFZO010000885.1:0-19681 GCA_034695885.1 Geophilus flavus | reverse complement strand
TTATGACCTGTCATTTTACAACCCTTTCTCTAATCTATAGGCAAACACGCTTTTATTTCCCCTTTCACTACTTAAAAGCAGATAAAATGCGAGCCGTAACAATTTCAAACGAAAAGGTCAGAATTTCAAGTTCAAATGCGGGGTAAAAATTTAAAAAAAATTACGAGTGATAAAGAAAAGGTGATTGTGTCGGGGACGGGTAATAAACGGAAAGAAAACAAACAAAAATAAAAGTGATGCGAATGGACTTTGACAGTTACTGATATGGAAACAAGTTATTACGAAAAGTATAATGGTATCGTTTACTCGAGTCGGCAAGTGTAAATAAAAGTGTACAAACCGTCGGTCGAGTGTTGTGAGGCCACATTGGTGTCGACTAGATCTCACTTCACTCCTCGCCACAGCCACATTCGATATGAGGCTAAAGCAAGAGGAAGGCGGTCATGTGATGGGAGTGACGTAGAATCGTATTAGCGAATCCCATTGGTTCCAACCAGCGGATCGTTTCGCACCCGCTTTTTTTGAAATTTTCCAGTTGGGAGATGCAACTGGTCATTTCGATGTGATTTTCGAAAGATTAATGTTTATTCAATAAAAACTTTGATGTTTTTTTTTAATATAAAGAGAGACAGGAGGTGTGTAATAAGATGGTAATTACACGTTTCTGTCTTTTGTGTCTTATTTTTTTCAGGATTTGGAATTAAATTTTCATTCTTACAATTTTTTTTTTTTTACGGATTTTTTGGTTTTTTATTTTTTTACGAATCGAGGAGTTTCTTTCGATAGGGGAGTGTTTCTATTTCAGTTCGTTTTGATAGCCCGAAGGAGAAACCTGATCTCTCACCAATACATGGAACCGGGGCTAGTTGCGCCAAGGGCGGTGGTTGTCCACCTGCTGGTTCCACGCCCATCTTTCTCCCTCTCTCATTCTCTTTTTCCAAGGACGAATCCGTCTCTCACTAAATGATATATTCTTAATTGTTAATCCTTTACTTTTATACTTATTATTACTTTTTTAAATTATAAGTTAATGTGAGTCACAATGGGCTGATTTTTTTTTTCAACTCGAAGAAAATTACTTTGTTTTTGGTGAATTTTGTTAATTATTGTAATTTTTATTAAGATTTAGTTTTTATTTTTTTATCTTGTGATTAGTATTTAGTAATGATATCTTTGGTCTATTTCTAGATTTAATTGAAGACAATTTATGATGTTGATGAATTGAATTTTTATTGGCTGTTAAGGACAGTATTTTTTTATAGGTTAATAAAGATTTGATGTAATTTTTTGATGGTGGATATTGAAAAATTATTATAATGCAGGAAATTTTTGATGAATTATGTCTTAATTGGAGTTTTTTTTTTTACTTTGAAGGAAGTAAAAAGTTAAAAGTCATTCTAATAAATGGTGCATGAGTAGTGGCGCCATCGAGTGGCTGAAATTCCAACTTATATTTAGGTGAAAGGACTTTTCCTTAAATTAAAGTGAATATAAATTGATTGATTTTATTAAAACAAATTTTTTTTAATGATAAAATCCATGATCATTTTAGAAACGAATAATTTCTATCACCTAAATTAATTTCTTAATATTTTTAAATTTTTATTTTTTCAAAAAATATTTTTTTTTTCCTTTTATTTTTTGTTTTTTGGATGAGAAAGAAGTGTCTGGAGTATAGTATTTGGTACTTGTAGTGGTGATGTAGCGTTAGGGTAGATAAAAGCGATCGCAGATTGTAATTGGAACCTGCGTGGCAGCAGCGCCATTATCAAATGGATGATGACTGTAATCAGATGTTAGGGACTAGCGCCATTTTTCACAGGAATACCCCTCTTTTAATTCTAGCGTGACAATTTTTAAATAGGTTTGAATTAGATGCAGTACTACATTTTCAACACGAGACACCAACTATTTACAAACTTAAACACCAATAATAATAATATTAAAAATAATTACAAAATTTGATCCATCAAATTGTGAATTCCAAAAAGTGTGTGGTAAGAAAAAAATCATAATTTATTACGTATTTATGAAAATACGAGTAAAAAAAAACCACACAAACAAAGAAAAAGTTCTTTCCGTACAAAAAAGGCGTTTTTCCACCTGAAGGCATTCAATAAGTTATTGGTTTTTTGATAGCACAACTCCTATAATTACTCGTACCCCTGACCGACATGTTATTAAAGAAACGTGAAGACTGTAATTCACCAATTCCCGCCAAAAAAGGGGTTAAAAGAAAAGCACACAGTGAAGGAAAATTGCGGTAAATTAGGTAAAACTTTGTCGAGTTTGCACTCAACTTTGGCCTTTTTGGGAAACTGCATTGCTCGAATATCGACTGGAAAGCAAAAGAATGAAAATAATGTAAACCAAAACCAGCAGGGCATTAACAGTATTGATGAAATTGATTGAGTTTTACCAGGTTTTACCCTTAACTCCCTAAAAATCCATTACGATTCGCAGCAAAAGACACTCATCGAACAAAAGGTGCCGACTATTGTTTGCATTCGACTGCTGTATAACGAAGGTGCAATTAATTTGCCCGGCAGCAGGAACCCTCGTCACGTGACTCATTCTCCCTTGACCAGTGAGGTGGAGAAAATCGCGGCACAGCACCCTCTGGCAGCCGATCGATTGGATCACACCCCTTTAGTCTCCACCCCCACTGCTTTGAATTGGATTTAAATTCGCATTTGCCAAAAAAGAAAATAAATAAAAAAATTTTTTTTTTTACTATTTTAATATTTTCTTAACACCTGCTCTCGCCCGTACCCCCGGTACTCATCAAAGTACCCCCTGCCAGCCTAGAGCGAAGCAAGTGTCAGTTGTGTGAAAATTTGTTGAGTTTGATTACGGCTCCCGTTCCACAGCAGAGGGCGCACGTTTGAAGCACTTCACATTTGTTTCCAACGTTTTTCACATCGTTTTGACCCCCGTAGTTGCCGGCACCAGGTGCCCATTTTGCCTAGATGTCATGGCGTTTTGGCAAAGGTGTCCGTCAAGCGAGCGACAGCCCGCAATTACAGCGTCATTAGACGCTGCTTGATGGGAGCCCCGTGCGCATTTGCTTGGGTATTTTCTTTCCTTCTTTTCCTCGAGGTAATAACGAGGCTTCCTTGAACCAGAAGCAAAACAGTTTGAGACGAGATTCATTCGACTTTAAAATCTAACCGTAAAAATGTATGACCGTGAACATTTCACACAACTTCCAGAAAAATTTTCCCGAATAAAAAAAAGAGAAAATCCGCATTTTTCCTTTGGAGAATTTTTTCTTTACTTTCGTTTCTCACTTCCCCAGCATTTTTTTTCTCAACTTTTCTTTTTATTTAAAAATTTTACAAGCAGGTGCAATATCCAGCCTTGAAATTCAATTATTTTTATAGTAGGAATAAAATTAAAGACGATTTTATGGTTTGTTTAACCACACATTCGTTCGCCTTGGGTTAATAGTAAAGAGGTCGACATCATTAACTCGCCCTTGGGCCAATATGATCCATCTTCTTCAGGAGAAGAGGGGAAGGTGACGTCCAGCATTATGACCTTATTGGCCCCTTGCGTTGAATTATCCCACTGCTATTTATCTCTTATAAATTCAACATTCTTTTTAACAAACTTTTTTTTAATATATATTTCACCCCTAATTCGACACAAAAGTGATCAATTAATGATTAATTTTTTTCTTTTGTTTTTTGAAGTCCAAAAATCGATTGGACCCTTATTTTTCTTCGTTCAATAATTTTTTTTTTCAGGAGAAAGGGATTTAGGCCCGAAGCAAGCAGCTAATTAATCACATAGCGAAAAGCCTTGTGGGTGCTAATTCCTAAAAAAAAAAAAAAAATTATAGTTGAAGGGGAGTTTCCATGTTGCCGTTCTTAATTTTGCATTTTTTTTTTAATTGTGAAGGGCAATTTGTGACGGTTAAAATGAATGTGCGAACCTGAGATGAAATACACATGGGTGAATTTCTGGGTTTAATCTTTTGCCCTTTTTGTACGGATTTTTTTTTATTTTTTAATTTTCATTTTGCTTGATGTTTGACCATGAAAACCACTTTTCTATATGTGTGGACGTTTGTAGATGAACAAGTCAGATAAGGATATTCAAATTATCCAATTCGTTTTATCTGACGGTATATTTTCGAGTTGAAGTTGTCCACTTATAAATTAGTTCTATTCAATTTTTTTTTTAAGATTTCCCCTCCTCGTTCCTCATTCCTCCTCCTCCTCCCCATCCCTCCGACTCTAACATAACCACACTTTTAAATTTAGGTTGAGTCAAAAGCCACACCCGTGGTTGTAATTTGACTGAAAATGATGATAATACAAGTTTTATGACCTCTCTATCGAGATTAAATGCGTGATTTCTACGGGATTGAAGGATAAAATTAGTTTTAAAATGGAAGAAATCTGAATTTTTCTTTGAATTTTTAATTAACTCGAATTTTTTCATTAAAAATTAACAAATAAACGATCAAAACCCGCCATTTTGTTTTTTTTTAGTTCTAAAATGATAAAACACTATGCAAAATTATTTTTACAGGCAAATTTGCATCTTTTAAATTAAAATTTTTAAAAGTTCCCGCCTCAGGTTTTAAAATTTGAATTCAATTAACACTTGAGAACGAGGAAATAAAGTGAGCACACAATAAAAGAAAATCTGTAAATGGGACAGTTGTTGGATTGAGCCGTCAGAGGGAAGTGTGGGCTGCCTATCAGTGCCCACTGGCGTCCGTAGCGGACGCGCATCGAATCATTGGGTGCCCTCACCATGGTCGGGAGCAATCGCTGCGTGGGACGCGCACCGTGCCAGCACCGTAGCGGAGCAACTCATGATTTTCACTCGTGTTTTCTCTTCAGGAGGAAGAAGGGAGTGAGGAGGTGGTGGCCACGACGGCCATGAAGCGCCTCCTGGCGGCTTCCTATTACTTTCTTCTCGTGCACGTTGCCCTCGTGCACTCGGCAGTGCCAAACGTCGGGACCTGGATGTAAGTTTTTCCACTTTTTAATTATCTATTCATCTTCTTTTTTATTACGTTTAATATTAAATTTCAAACTTTTTACCCCATAAAAAATCCAAAAAAAAAACTCGATATGAATTTTTTTATTCTCTTAACTTTTTTTCTCTTCCCTATTATAACTAATAAAAAAATAAAACCGAGGGTGTGGGTTCTTAAGTAGTGTGTAATGGGATTGAGATGTCACTTTTTTCCCCACCCCAACTGTTTCTTATCACCGGGTTTTGTCATTTTACAACAATAATCGCAATGCCATAAAAGAAGGAGGAGAAGGGAACTCTACATAAATAACGGTGACACCTTAAATCTTTTTATATTTTATTCCCTTTTTTTTCTTTTTACGTCTCATTTACGGTGGATGAGTCCACCGACCGAAAAACCAACGCCATTGGACACGATTTTCAAGTGCGCTTCTTTTGGCTGGGGGAGGGTTGGGGTTTTTTGGTTTTTGGTTGGATTGGGGTGTGGTGACGTTGATGGTAATGACACCGAGGCGAGCTGATGATGTGTAGCATCGCAGGTTCACTGTTGACAAGAATGGATGGCCTTCATTTTCTTCCAAGTCTTTAGCGGCCCCATTGTCCAGACTAAGACTCATGGGAAATTGCTCGTCATCTCTTTTCTCATTATGACGTCACCAAACGAGTAGAAAAAGATTGGCTGGGCGCATGCACACACGAGACACCCCTCCCTCGTGCTCGTCGACAACCCCCTCGCCCGTCTTTTTGCAATTGCCTATATCCCATCCAGAAATCCTCATTTCTTCGCGACCCCACCGAATTCGGCCATTCGGTTGCGATTCAATCGTTCGTTGGTTTGTTCATTAATTAGTTGCGAATGTGGGAGGTGGCGCGAATCGAATTTGGTTGCGTAGTTTGCAGCCCCCCTGAGGTGTTTTCACCCTCTCGACACCCCCCCTACTGCGTCACCTGGTGATGGGGCGGTTTTTCTTCTCCTCTCTCCCCGCTTTTTGCATCTTGCGCACAATGCCCCAGCGCCGCTTTCGACATCATTAAGGGACGGTCATCATTACTTCCATAAATCACGGCAACTGTTGATGGCTCAATTATAAAAATGTCACTGGTCGACGCGATGTTGCAGTCGAAGTGTTATTTAATAGTAAAAAAAAAAAATGTTTGATGAGGTCATCTGGAATTAAAATACGTGTGGGGTCGGCTTTACCGCACGACTTTGATACATTTCCTTTTGGCATTTGTCAAATATCCATCTTGATCTTTATCTGGCGTTTGTAATTGCGTCTCTTTTCAATGACAAGTGGCGTTTGGGCTTGTGTTGATCTTTTTCATTTTTTTTAAAATAATAATTCGCTCTTATCGGCCTTAATTAGCCGAATGCTTCAAGTGATGATGAAAAAAAAACGAGAAAATTTTTTAATTTTTTTTGTCTATGTATTGAAAGTAATAGGTGTGGCAAAGACCCGTCATTGGATGACCCTATGAATGCACGCGCTTGGTCATGGGGTGGACCCCTGTAGAGTGGAAAGGCGAGGTTGTAATTTCTTGATAATAAGTTTGCGCTCTTTAATTGGAACGCTGTGGTCCATTTTTTTTTCCACCTGAAAATTTTTTCTAGGTAGCGTGAAGTATCAAATTGATATACAATGAGTTGATAATTTTTATTTTATTATATTATATCTCTCTTATAATTTTTTTTTCTTGGTAGGGTGTAAATGCCTTTTCTTAATGGCCTCTATTTGCACCTGAGATGTGTACCCGCTTTTGTGCGAGTAATGACGTTGCATTTTTACTATAATGAAAGGCCTTTTCGAACATCAAACTGAATTTTTTTTCTTTTCCATTTTTTTTATTTTATAAATAGGAATTTGGGCATGCAAGGAAACGATGTATGGCGTAATCAACAGATGTATATCATCGGTGCTCAACCGCTTTGTACGCAAATATCCGGTCTGTCACCTGGACAGACGAAACTTTGCCAACTTTATCAAGATCACATGTCTCACGTTGGACGTGGAGCCCGGATTGGAATCAGTGAATGCCAATGGCAGTTCCGTAACCGACGATGGAATTGTTCTACGGTTGAGGATTCTTCGGTTTTTGGACCCGTTTTACAAATTGGTAATTTGATTTACGTAAAAAATAAAATTATTTTTCTTAATTTTCTTCTGTGAAACTGTCTTTTATTGGTTGTTGGTAGAATACCAAAAATAGGGAAAAAAATATTTTGTTTATTTATTTCGAGTTGAATCTATACGAAAAACAAAGCTATAACTGTGAATTATATACTAATGTGCAGGAGTTTTTTTTTCTATTATTTTTTTTGTTCAATTCGTTTCACCCATTTGGACGTTTCCTGGATTGTAAAATGATGTGAAGTAATAACCCGAAATTATTTAATGATGCAACGACCTCTTCCTTTTAAGCACGTAGTAATTTCTTTTCTTTTTAAGCGAGGAAAAATTTATTTGTGCGGTTTAAGATTAAAAACTTTTTTTTTCTGCTCGGAGTCGGACCTCCTACGGTACTAATGGTGATGTCGATTGCAATTTCTTCTCGATTCTTGGGTTTTTAACTTGGTTTGCTACGAAAGGACACTTTGGTAAAGTTTTTCCTGATGAAATTGTCCAAAGCACTTGCGAAGAAAACGTTGTCGTTCATCTTCATTCTTCTCCAAATGGTGAAATAACTTATCAGTTTTTGTCCAATTCCTTGGAATCCTTTTAAGATGTCCAACAGATTTTGGAATCTTCTAGACCGAAGGCCAATGCCAAAACAATAAAAGGGAAAAGGAGACATTAAGTATAATAAAATTACACGCTTCAAACTACGATAGAATATCGAAATTTGCGACTTTGTCTCGAATATTCACGAGTTTACCCGATTACTGTTTACTTTCGAAAGAAATTGCTGAATACGTGTGTTTTTTATCAATTTGAGAGTGGAACCCGCTTACAACGTCATTTTTTGGGATCGGGAAAAAAGTGACGTTGTATTCTGGTTGATGTTATAACTATAGGGTAGTTTTAGTATTATTTTTATTTTAGAAGTGCTTCAGAAAATAAAAAGTGACTTTATAAGCGGGTTTATAATATAACCAGAGCGTTATAAGTGATTTCCCCTGATGTTTGAGTTCTCAAATTAATAAAAATTAAAATATTTGTGCTTTGTCAATTTATACGTGCATTAGTTTAGTTTCTTTCCTATATTTTTGGCAAAGACAAGAACATATTTCCCGTTTTTCTATAGAAATTATAAACTTACACCTCCCAAATTCGCGAATTCAATATTCCAGGAACGGAACTCTCTCGAATCTTGAAGTCCTTCTGAATAAATTAATTAACAAACTTTAACCCAGATGTGTGAAAATAATTTTCCATGTCAAACTCAATGGTAATTGAATGCAAAAATGCAGAAATTGCTGTGACTAGAATTCCAACTAACTCTGAATCGAATTTAACGGTTGTCAACAAAAGGCTACACTCGCTATATATGAACAGCATTTGTTTCGCCACCCAAAAAAACGAAAAGAAAAAATAAATTATTCACCCACGCACAGTTTTATTCTAAAACCAATTTCTAAACTTTATTTTTTACTTTATTTTCGAATCAGCAAGTCGCGAGGCAGCTTTTACACACGCCGTGGCGGCAGCGGGCGTCGTACACGCCGTGAGCCGTGCGTGTCGAGACGGGGCGCTATCGAGTTGCGGCTGTAGTCGAGCGGGCCGTCCACGGGATCTCCATCGTGATTGGATTTGGGGCGGATGCGGAGATAACATCGAATACGGCTACCGATTCGCCGAGGGATTTGTCGACGTGCGGGAAAGGGAAAAGAATTTCCAAAAAGGCACGAGACGTCAGGGCCGCTCACTCATGAATCTTCACAATAACGAAGCTGGACGAAGAGTAAGTTGTGTTGTCATGTCACTTTGAAAAAAATTAATGCGGTATCATGAATTAGCGTCTCGTAATAATTTTTTTTCCCTAAAAATATTTTTTTTCTTTATTTCAATATAACCGTATTTGGTGTTTGTTCTCTTCCAATTAAGATGCCACATTTTTTTTCCCATCTGACGTGTTTTTATATTGAAATAAATTTATCCCTAGGTGTCGTGGTTAATTCTTAAGTGGCTGCAATTTGCGCTTTCGTGATCAACTTTTTTTTATTTAATGCGATTTTTTGCAAATATTTTTCTTAGTCATTAATTAGTGAAGAGTTTTCGTTCGCATGCATCGAACGACGACGACAAAAATAGTGGGTCGCAAAGTGACGCCCCTCCATCTATAGGGTGGGAATATGGGATGATATATTAGACCCTCGTTGCAACGACATAAAAGACCCGTTCCGTTTCACCTGAATCCCGTTGTAAACGAAAAGCGTGATAAAAACCGCGCGTAATTTATCGTTTCACGCCCTCGGAATCTTGTCATTCCGTTGAAATTAAATCTCATTGGCGACCCGCATTAGTCACGTATCCCCTCGGCGTGTGCGCATAACACGCCCCTTGACGTCAAATCCCCCCACCGATCTTCATCCCACTCTTATACACATTGTTTGCTCGGCTCTAACCCACATTTTTTAGGGTTCTTAACCTTTACGACTTGATACTTTAAATTTTTATATTTTTTTGCTTAATAAAACAAGAAAAAAAACTTAAATAAAATTTTCTCATTCACACAATACAAAGTCGTAAAAATAAAGTTAAAACGTTACATCACATTTTTTTTACCCCTGAATTAACTTTGGTTTTTGATTCCCATAAACATTTTGTTACTTTTTTTTTTTTGAGGTAAAAAGGTGGGGAAGAAGGGAATAATTCGTGAACGGGACAACGGATTTGAAGGAGGAAGTTGGTGGAGCGTATAGAGAAAAGACGCCAACTGAACTGAAAACGCTCACTCGGGCTAAAGCTGTTGATTTATGGAGCGCGATTTATCACGTATAGCGGCCACTGACCTTCCAACACCTTAGCAACAAGATGACAATCAAACCTCGAGTCACCGAGACCACAAGATTAATCGATTTTATTTGAATTATTTATTTATATATTCAATTAATTACTCGCACAAATCAATTTGAATCCTCCGTATCAATTATCATTGCATTTCTCCCGTATCCTGCTCGCGATGATGGTGTTGATTGAGATGTACCCTCGGGGTCAAAGCAGTTCCGCAGTCTCCTCACCTCGGAAGCACAAAAGCATACAACTTCTCCCTCCATCCACTGTGTGTTCTCGTCCCTTCCCTTCCCCTCCCCTTCGGGCTGTAAAACGCGATTCTCGACAAAGAATGTCTTTGTCGCCGACCCCATCCGATTGGTGAAAGAGATGGAGGGTGAAACTTTTCAATTCTCCATCTTTCCACCCGCACCCCACCCAATCCGACCCTTCCCACCTACCCGTCCTGCCTCCTTTTGCCCGTGCATGGTCCTTTTTCCTCTTTAGTGTTACCCGTCTCACCTTCTGGCGTCTTGTGACACTGGCGGCACGAGACAAAATACTCGACACGAAAATTAGCCTTGTTCAATTCAACACTCACAACTCCCCTACTGCTCTTGTAACCCTCTCTAAACATGCCTACTTTTCACTGTTACGGCCGTTCACGCTCCTGTTTGGGAAAAACAATGATTATAAAGTTCGCTGGTTTCGAGCTACAAGAGGGGGGAAACAAGAAAAATACAGTTTGATCAATATGACGTCACTAAATTCTGGGAAATATCGTGTTTTTATGCTGTTAGATGAAATATGAATCGATAAAAGGAGTAATTCCACCCCTTTTATTGCAGATTCAATTTGCAACTTTTTAGCACGATGTAAAATTCGTATATTAACTGTAATTTAGCAGTTGGGAGTTTTTAATATTGCAGTGAGGTATCGTGCGGCGGCTTTTTTCAATAGGAGTTCTTTAGTCCTAAAGAGGTTGCTTGTAAAAATTAATAAGAAATTTAAGAAACGGTATCTGTATGAAGTCAAAAAAGCCGATTAAATGGATGCTTGCGGGTACTACGTATTAAGTCACCATGCGTGCAAATCGAATCTTTTATTTCAACAGTATTAGAGATTTTACATGCATTTTAGGGAGTGCGGGGTCCATGAGATGGGCAATTACATTGATAATTAAAAATGAAATGCAGTTACGACTCAATTTTGAGTCATGAGAAATATTTACGAAGTGAAGTTGCTCTGAGAGCAGAAGTAGAAGTAGATGCAAATTACAAAATGCATCAAAGGTGAAAAAAAAGTGGAATTTCAGTAAGAATTAATTGCAACAAATTTAAAACTCATAAAAACGTTGACATTTACACCTTTTTTAAATGTAAAAAACATTAAATTGACAATTAGCATAGCATTACAATAATGAGACGAGGCCCTAATGGCCATTCAGACCAAAGGACAGAAAGTAAAATAATTGCATGTGCCCATGATTACGCGTAATTGCGAAATATTAAACTGGAATTGGCTTCCATTTTCAATTAGTGGTGGAGATGTTTGGGCAGTGTTTGTCACATGAGCGTGTTCAAATCGGATTATGTAAAAGCAGAAAGGGGAACTAATCGATAATTGACTGGATTATTCATTTTTTTCGTGTTGCTCATTTACTTGACTTCGCAGGAAATGAATTTGGTCCTGATCATATCTTTTCTCCTCCTACCCTACTGCATTGCATACTGCAAACTTTGCTTCACGCTTCCACTGGCAATACAAAAATCCGAACCATTAACCCCAAAGCCGTTGGCGTTATACAGTAAAACAAAGCAAAAAAAAAAGTGGGGGATTACATTTTTTTTATTATTATTATTACCATTTTTTTTCACTTTTAAATTTGATATGTTTATCTAGATGAAAATTTTATAGAGGGGGTTTTGGAAGTTTGGTCTGGATTCCTGGTTGCCTTTAGGGACGCGGCATTTCGTGGCCCCACCCTAACGCCTTCTGGATTAATGCGTGATTTACGAGAGTAGAGATTATTTTTGAAAGGTGCTTTAGATTCCATTCGAGCTTGTTCTGAGGGCATGTCGTAATCTTAATATCGTGTTGCCATCAATTATTTCCTTTTAATATTTACGGCTTATTGATACGCACCGCAAGCTATGCGAATATAATTTTCCATCATCACAGAGAAGCACCGCTGTAAAAACCCGAACATTAAATAAAATCATTTTCTGTTGTGTTACAATCACAACTCGTTAGTGCGAAACCGCATAGTCCCAAAAAGCGCATTGTACGAACTCGGGCAAAATCCCCGAATTTTTCCCATAGATTCAGTCTTATTTCAAACCGCTTAATACGAATTCGATAGTCCGAAAAACCGCATAGTACGAACTCGGGCAAAATCCCCGATTTTTTCCCTCATAGCTTCAGTCTTATTTCAAACCGCTTAATACGAATTCGATAGTGCGAAAAATCGCATAATACGAAATTTTTTTTCGAAAGTTTGTTTTATTTTTCGTTAATATAAATTTTTCAAGCAAATTCAAAATTAAAGCTAAAGTGGCAGAAAAAAGTCATTTCCACTAAAACAAAAATTTAAAAATTTATAAGTTTGGAAAATAAATCGAAGAGGCATATAAAAATGGAGACATGGGCCCAAAACGAAGAATATTTGTAATTTTTTTTAAAAAATACTCGTTAGTGCGAACAAAATTTCATACTAACGATAATGCGAAAAACCCGTTAGTACGAACAAATAGCCTGCCATTTACTTGTTCGTACAAACGAGTTGAGACTGTATTTTTATTTTTATTATTTTTCTAGGCCGTCATACGAAAAACTAAAGTAACGTGCAAGTGCCACGGTGTGTCTGGTTCGTGCAGCCTCATCACTTGTTGGCAGCAACTTTCTTCGTTTCGTGAGATCGGTGATCACCTGAAAGACAAGTACGATGGCGCCACCGAAGTGAAGATCAACAAACGTGGCAAATTACAGGTAGCCAACTCTAAGTTCAACATCCCGACTGCCGAGGAATTGGTCTACGTCGACGA
Organism: Geophilus flavus; assembly: GCA_034695885.1. Classification (NCBI taxonomy): domain Eukaryota; kingdom Metazoa; phylum Arthropoda; class Chilopoda; order Geophilomorpha; family Geophilidae; genus Geophilus; species Geophilus flavus. The sequence goes on along the minus strand of JAQFZO010000885.1, from coordinate 6,711 downwards.
TTCGCCAGATTACTGCATGCGCAACAAAACCATAGGATCTGTGGGCACAAAAGCACGCGTCTGTAATAGAAAGTCGATGGGAATGGATGGCTGCAAACTCTTGTGCTGTGGCCGTGGCTATAATACTTTTAAGGTCACTTTGAAGGAACGATGTGATTGCAAGTTTCATTGGTGTTGTTACGTCGAGTGCAAAACTTGCATCAAAATGGTGGATGTGCACTCATGCAAGTAGAAGATGATTGGTGTAAAAATTAATTTTTAGAAAAGAAAACACAAAAAAAAGTTAATTAACTTTTTTTAGATGCCATTTTTGTATGTTTAGAATGGACTGGGAATGTAGGAGTACTGTTCGATTATTTTTTAAAATTCGTTTGGTTTTAATTTTTTTCTTATTTTTTAATATTTGAGTTTTTTAGGCAGGATTATCGATTAAATAACGAGATTAGTTTTAAACGATGAATTTTTTTTTCGTACGTATTCTAACAGTTTTTTACCTCAAGTTTTTCAGGGAATTTAGTGATATGTGAGTCGTAATTAATAACTAGTATTGATAATTAATTATTAATAAATATTGTATTATTTAATAGTAATATTCATTATCGCTAATCGGTTTTGTAACAGTTTAAGTGTGAATAGCATGTCTGATAAAATTTTTATAAACTTGTACCGTGGTGTAATCAAAATTTCATTAATTTTATTTTTATTCTTTCCCTTCCGAGTGATATAATGTAATCCCTTTTATTTTTGCAATGTATCACGATTTGATTATCTCCATTTGTTTGTTGACTACTGCACTTTTCTAACTCCTTTGATTAATTTTTCTGGTCACTTACATTTAATAAATTTTCATTCAATGAATACCATTGCCCCACATCCTCAATGCGCTTCCACCGAGACATGGAGTTTTAAGACGAGCATCGAGCATACAGCGCCATCTGTGAACGAACAATTCTTGAAAGTCAGCTATTAAAAAGCAACGTAAGCTGGCTGGTATGAATCAACATTTATTACCGGTAATTCGTTGTGATATAAACAGTGCTAGTAACGAATGACATAGTAATTGCATTTATTATATTACTATTAAGTTTTTCAAAAAAATTAGTCAGTTTCTTCCATGTCCTCATCCGTAGTTTGAACTTCTCTTTTCAGGTCTTCTTCGAGTTTGTTCAATATCACTTTACCGCCATCAGATTGTAATATGGCTTCCATATTGCCAATAATGGCTTGATTTTCCATATTATTTTCACAGAGATTTCTAAGTGCGAAGATAGCCCATTGCATTATATCTGAAATCGATTAAATATAATTTAATTCATTGAAAAATAAGAAATTAATTTAGTTTTCAAGCCTACATGGATTTCGAGCGTCTATATTACAACAGTCTAGGAGTATTGAAATACCGTCTAATTCTCGAACCTGCAAATAACATTTTTTAAAAATATATATCAAGAACTGCGACGAAATAAAGGTTAGTATTAATATGGTTTTTACATGATCTTGATTTCTTTTGCACTTCCAGCTCAAATTTCCAATTAATCGAACTAAATCACGCTTTATTCCAATGGCAGGATTTTCAGTAATTTCGTCAGGATTTTCGGCTGCAGACAGTTTTACGACTGGTGAAAAGTTATTTTGGCTTTCTTTTCCAAGTAGATGCACGCTTCGGAGCAAATCTGGAAAAAATTCAATTGCAGTCTCGTCGGTGTTGATTGTATTAACAAGGTAACTTGAAATATAACATACATAAAACAGTGGCTAAAAGGTCTAAATCTTTTTGAAGCTCTTCCTTATATTCGTCGAGAACTGAAGCTGAGCATAAAATACCCAACATTTTTATCAGTTCGATTGGTTCCTGTAATTCACTTACGATTAATCAAATATAAGATTTAAAAAAAAACAAGCAAATATTGAAAACTTTACAATTTCTTCGACAGTTTCCGAGGTTTGTAAAACTGCCTTCCAATTATTTTTTAATTCCTCGGCGATAAATAGAATATTATCTTGATTGATTTTTTGCTTCTTTTCATCTAATACGAATTTTACGACATCGATTAAAAATAATCTGAAATTAAATTTTTAATTTATAAAAGTAAAAAACACTAGTAATAATTATTTTGTGATTTACCTTTTTTGGCCTGACAAATGTCTAAACAATCTCCCAAGCAAATTATCACTGCCCAGCAGTGACTGCAAGATGAATAGTCTAAAGATACAAATTTTTAGAGTACGTAAATAAACCAATTCCTTGTAGACATTTATGCGATGCTCACCCCCATTCCAGATCTTTTTCTGTTGCGAAATCAATTGCCGAATTAGATATGGTAATGAACAAATCGTGGTCCTCAAATAAATCTTGACAGAGTTCCCTATTTTCATGAAGGCAATTGTACAGCACCATATGCGTGTAGTTTAGTACTCTTTCATCTGTAGATTGTAATAATAAATTTCTGAAAAAAAAGTCGTGTAAACTTTCTTTCTTATTTCTAAATCCAGAAATAATACCTGAAAACTCCCTTTAATTTAAACCATACTAATTTCTTGTTGTCTGTAAATTTTACCACAAGATTTCCCCAAAACTGGACAACAGTACGAAGACATTGGCTGTCTTGCTCATGAAATCAAAGTATTTTATAAATAACAAATTTCTTTTTCTGTTTTATTTTGTTTCTTACAGTAAATGTTGTTTTGATAATCAGGATTTGCTAGAATTACGACAGCTGTATCCCTAGATTCTTGCAAAATGTTGGTAGCGCTGAAATTTAATTACAATTTAATTATCAAAAAAAGAAAAAATAAGTACTTAAATTACTTGGCAATTCCTATTTGATAACTTCGACCTTGCGCGCACAAATTTCGTAGAAATCGAAATACTTCTGTCCGCAATCGAATGTGAACGGTATTATTCAAGTCGCTGTACAATTTTAAGACGTCTGCCATAACTAGAACCATGCCGTATGAATATTTACTCCTACGAAACAAAAGTTGTTTTTTTAAAAGGTACAGTTTATTTTGTTTTTTAATAAGTAAATTTTCGGAGTCAAGACTTAATTACCGATATTCCTGCTTAAAAATTATCGATGTCAGCTGGCCAACAATATTTTCTTTACTTTCCTTTTCTATTTCATCACCACAATCACAAATCTGTTTAAATAATTCCGACATGTCCATAGAATCCATTTTTGAATTATCAACATCAACATCAACATTGCTGGGGGCCGCCATCTTGGTAAAGGAAAAGGTGATGAAACTCAAAAGAACACGACGAAAATGTAAAAAGGAGAGAAGCGAAAACTATTCTAAAAACGAAATGTAGTAAAATTATTCAAGTAAATTTACTATGCATTTTATTTTGAGGAATTAATTACCCTATTTTATTTTGATGAATTAATTACCCTATTTTATTTTTAAAAAATTAATTACATTTAAATATTTTGAAAATGGCATTTTCTTTTTTTTTTAATGTACGTAATGAACTTCCAAAATAGTGAGTAAACAATAATAAAGGCTTTTCACTTTTGTAAATCGTAATAAAAATTAATTGTGCCCACGCATTTTCAGATTTAGATATATTGTTTTTACCAATTTGCGGATAGCCCCTTAGGTCATTTAAAAGGTTCTTTAAACAACCAGGCACGTACATCCGATCTTTCGATCTTCCTATAATGGCGAATTATCACAAGCCAGACGCGAGAATTCAAAATGAATTAAAAGATATTGCTAATAAGTTACGAATCCACAGTGTACGTGCCACTAATGCAGGGAAATCAGGGTAAGACATAAAAAAATATTCTATACGCTCTTATTTATTCTTCAAATCAAAAAAATTCCAACCACCGGCACACGCGTTTCCTTGATGGGAACGCGGGCTAATTGTTCTTTCTTTGAGCATGAAAATAGTTATTCAATACATAAAAAGCAAAAATTTAAATAAAAAACGCACAATAATTAGAATATCGATAATTAGTAACAAAAAAATTTAAAAAATAGTGTCAGGGATCGTTAGTATATTTAAATTTATCGACGAGCGAATATTTGATTGGTCGGCGTTCGCCGTGTGCAGCGCTCAGTACAGTCCCTTATCTATTAAATAGACCTGCAAGGAATGTGGCAAATCAGTGACTGACTGAACTCAGACCACCTTGCTTACATTTCTACTGTAGACGTTGCATCTTTAAAAATGGTTGTTGCCACTAAAGAAATCGAGCAGTTGCAGGATGTGGCTAATTTACTTAGAATTCATAGCGTTAAAGCGACGAATTCTTCGAAGTCTGGGTAAGTGGACACCTGCGCATATTCATTTCGTCTGTATTTGTTCAGATAAATTTAAATTTAAGCGGTTATATAAATTTATACGAGGAAATTGAAAAGAAAAATATTTAAAACACTTTTTTCCCCATATACTTTTGCATCTGATTTATGAATACGGTCAGTAGAGGTTATTCAGGTCACCGGGATTAATTTTAAAAATGTGAAAATTTGCTGAATCAGTGTTTTAGCGGATATAATAAGTCTACAACCTTGAAATTGTTGTAAAGGTGAAATAAGATTAAGCGTGACGCTGCGATTTTTTTTTTAAAAATAATTTCTAATTTATAGTTATCGCATATTATCATATAATTCTGTATCTTAAGTTTTATGTAACAAGTTTACGTTTTAGCGCATAGAAACAAGTCGTATTTCTATTTTAATTCGTTTGTTTAATTTAAATTTATTTTTTCACTTTCAGCCATCCGACATCATGCGCTTCGGCAGCCGAAGTTATGTCTGTTCTGTTTTTCCACACCTTGAGATACAAAGTTTCGGTTCCACGAGACCCATCGAACGATCGATTCGTCATGTCAAAGGTTGAAAATTAAATTTTTAAAATTTTTAAAACAATAAAAAAAATTTTTTTTTAAATATTAATTGCATTTTAGGGTCATGCTGCTCCAATTTTATACGCTGCTTGGGCTGAAGCTGGACTCTTTCCGCATAGTAAACTTCTAACCTTACGGAAGTTGAATTCTGATCTGGAGGGACACCCTACACCAGTAAGTTTTTTTTGGGAGTTGCTTTTCCTGCAATGCAAGTCTGGTCTCACTCAGGCCCTCGTTAAATTTGAACAGAGTATTAATAAATTTTTTTATAGCGTTTATCGTTCGTTGATGTGGCCACTGGTTCATTGGGTCAAGGTCTGAGTTGTGCTGCTGGGATGGCATACACGGGGAAATATTTTGATAAAGCGAGGTAATAAATTCCAGAAGAAATGAAATAAAATGAAATGTAATTTGATCTTGTTTAATTTTGTAGTTACCGTGTGTATTGCCTTATTGGTGATGGAGAATCTGCCGAAGGAAGCATTTGGGAAGCGCTTTCATTCGCCAGTCACTATAAATTGGACAATTTAGTTGCTATTTTTGATATTAATCGTTTGGGACAAAGCGAACCAACTGCTTTTGAACATGATATGGATTTGTATCAACGCAGATTAGAAAGCTTTGGGTAATTTAATCTTTTTTGATTATTTTTAATAGCAAAATTCAATTTTTCTCCCTTTTAACAGTTGGAACACTTACACTGTTGATGGACACGATGTCGAGGCTTTGTGCAAAGCTTTCAGTTCTGCTGCCGAAGTTAAGGGAAAGCCAACTTGCATTTTAGCAAAAACTTTCAAAGGAAAGGGCTTAGAAGGTATTAACTAAAATAATAATAATAATGTTTCATAAATACGGTATATAATTATTTAATTTTAATTAAAGGAATTGAAAACAAGGATAATTGGCATGGTAAAGCTCTCGGCGACAAGGCCGATGAAGTCATTAAAATTTTGGAAAACTCGTTGAAGAATAAAGGCGAGAATCAAATCATTCCTCAAAAACCCCTTGTCGACGATGCGCCTAAGATCGACATCAGTAACATCAAACTTTCCGAGCCTCCGAGCTACAAACTTGGAGAAATGGTAAAAAAATAAAATTAACAGAATTTTTTAAAAACATTTACTTAACATTATTTTCAGGTTGCTACTCGATTAGCATACGGAACTGCATTAACCAAACTAGGAAGAAACAATAACCGAATCGTTGCTTTGGATGGAGATACGAAAAATTCTACTTACTCCGATAAATTTCGAAAGGTAAAACTCGAGGAAAATTTTATTATCATTTTTAATTCATACATTTTTCAAAAACAGGAATTCCCCGATCGCTTTATCGAATGTTTCATTGCCGAACAAAACATGTTGGGAGTCGCAATTGGATGTGGAACTCGCGGTCGTACCGTTCCGTTTGTGAGTGCATTCGCTGCGTTTTTTACTCGAGCTTTTGATCAACTGCGAATGGGTGCTATATCACAAGCTAACATCAAATGTGTGGGATCTCACGCTGGTGTATCGATCGGTAAGACCATTTATTTTTAAATAGTAATTTTTATTTAAAAAAATATTTTAATTTGTTACAGGTGAAGATGGCCCATCTCAAATGGCCCTTGAGGATTTATCCATGTTTAGAAGCATTCCTGGATCAGTGGTGTTCTATCCCTCTGATGCGGTTTCCACCGAGCGTGCGTGCGAATTAGCAGCGAATACGACCGGCATCTGCTTTATTCGTACCTCCCGTCCGAACACGACAGTAATATACGGCAATGACGAAAAGTTTGAAATTGGAAAAGCCAAGGTTTGTATTTTTTTATTTTATAAACCACTTAAAATTTGACTAATTTTCAACATTTTTTTTT
>JAQFZO010000884.1:0-19682 GCA_034695885.1 Geophilus flavus | reverse complement strand
TCTAAATTTTAATAAAATATTTCTAAAAATTTATTTAATTTTAACATTTTATTGGGAAAAGATGGAATCTGTGGAAAAACGAGAATATGCATTAATGTACAATTATAAATATTGTACAAATATATATTTTTTTAAATAATCAAAGTTACTTTTGTATTGCCTAACCTAGAAAATTTCCTCGTTCTTGGCATCAAGTCTTTGAAATAAATCAATTGCCAACATAAATACTGTAGTAAAATCTCAGTTTCATTTACCTTTTAAAATTTGACTATCCAAATTAGATATTACTAGATTTTCTCCTCTATGAATTAAAAACAATTCGTGACACATTCATAAGTATAGCGTAATCAATCTTAAAATTAATGGTGTGATGTGTGTTGCTTAGAGGCCACGACTAAAACAAATGTATAAAGTAGATTACATAACACCCTCTATTGACAATAAAAATAGTCACTTTGGTCATTTGGTAGATAGTTTCAAGCTAATTTTAATTGCCAGTTGCAAAAACAATAACGTAAACCCGTCTTTCTGAACTGCGATGTGCAGAAACGCACTACTTTTAAGGTGATCAGAAATCATCTTGTGTTTATATTCGGACATTTGACCACTGACAACTCTTTTAATACTATTAGGGAATGAGAAGTTGTTTCCTCCATGCAATGTATTGACAATTCTTTCATGACTTCTTCGATGATCTTTCGAACCGAGTTTTCGGACGATGGAGTTTGGTGAGTGGCGCGTGGTTTTGATTTGTCCAAAGGCGAGGGATGAAATCAACGTAACTCACAAGACGACATAAACCGTGGCAGTAGAAATCCAATAGAGTTAGAGTCCGCTTTCCATAAACAATCGGTCTGCCGGTCACCAAACATTCAATTTTGACTCTACAGTCTGTCCACTGGTAAGAATAACCCCTTCAGCATTTCTATTTTACTCGGCACAATCTATAAGCATTTATGGGGATGTTTAAGCCTTTTGGTGATGTCATCAATGCTTTTCATTGGTGACATCTGGTGATCGATTTGACATGATCACAAAATCGTTTTGCACGCACATCTCGAGTCACTTCAAGAATTCAAACCGAATACGATTAAACACTCGTTAATCATACAGCTCACATCGTGTTTTAAATCAAGATTACGTACTATCTTTTGCCATTCAAGAGGACAACCCAAAGTTTGGTTCACAAAATCCATCAAGCAATTTACAAATATGCCCGATATTTGAGTAAAAATGACGGTTCGATAAGAAGCATTCACTATACAGGTAAGTACGGTATTAATCTTGTAACAATGATCAAAAACTGCTAAATTTGATTTTTTTTATTTAAATTGCCGAATCAAGATAAAATGATGGAATATAAACCAGACTACCAGTCACTCACCAGCGAATTGAAACGTGTAATCGAACAATCAAAATCCGTACCTACTTTGTATCAACTCTCCGTCGACGCCTACGCAATTTCTCAGTTGAAATTTATCGATCGTAAAATAGCAGAAGATTTAGACGACTACCGACATTTTCTACACAGTAGAATACGTCCATGTGATATATATCATGAACGCGAGTACCGATCTTTTCTATATAGGAAACGTCAATTAATAAACAAGATTGAATTGCCGGACGTTACAAAACTCGTTCCCAGACATTTGCTTTCAGATTTGAAATACGCTGTCTGGGCGAAAATCGCCCAGATATTCAAATACGATAACCTCAACTGGTCGTCTGATGTCTATGATGATATCTATGAAAATCCCGACTATGTCTGGACTCCGTTCGGAAGGTTGGACGTACAGGCCACAATACACTCCCAGATGGTAAACAAAGACGACTACGATGACGAGAAAAACAAGAAAGGCCTTTTATATAAGGCTTTCTACTTCTGTTTGGAGGACGACGTAACTCGTTTTTGGGAAAGACATAACAAATGCTTGAAAGAAAAATGCCAATTTCAGTTGGACTATTTAAAATTCGACTATTGGGAATCGTTCGTCGCTCGAAAAGCGATTTCGCCCGACGATATAGAAGATCTTGTTAAACATGGCATCCAGGATAGGCGCCCATATACGGTAGAATATTTTTGGACGAAATTGGAACCGAACAGACGTGACAGCGTGTTAAGAGAGTGGAGCCAGAAATTGAATGAAGACCATTTTTTTCACAATACAATCCGTGAGATCGCTTGTTTCTTCTTGACCGTCGCGACAGATGTGCAACTCTTGTACCTCATGGAGTCGAAGCCATTCCTGGTTTTACACATTCTCGCACTGTCGAACATACCAGAACTAAAGTTGTTCGCGACGCCGTTGATCGAACGGATTTCTCATTCGATCAGCGACAGAGAACGGGCATTGGTTGTCAGCGATTTGGCGAGTAATGCGGTCGACGAAACGGTCATGTATTACCAGCACGATTTGATGATCCTTTGGACCAGAGGGTCCAGTGAGTGGAGATCTTCGATGATGACGGCAAAACGGTACTACAATTTCATAGAGTTGTTGGCGAACAAGGGACACGATCTCTTGTATACGATGTTTAAACACGCGAGTGAACAAGAGAAACTCGAGTTTCTGAAGAATGAGTCGAACATTATAACGCTTGAATTCACCAAATTGCAACCGGAATTGGAAGGATTCGTCGGAAAGTTTCTCAGGTCAGAAAATGCGGTCAGGGTGTTCAAAAGGCATCTTGCCTCGTGGGTAATACATGACCACATGAGATTTTTTAATTTGGGGGAAATTTATGAAGAGTTTTTCGATTATTGTGACATGACCGACCCGGAAATAGTGGAGTGCAAGTCACGATTTTGTCATTTCCACACCCTTAGATCGTGGCTTCCTAAAAAATGGATGAAATTGACTGATGATCTCAATAAATTTTTAACATGGTGTTCGCTGACCAAAGCAGAGAGTCGATGGATGAGAAAAATGTGTAAAAAATCACATTCTTATTAACCACCAATTTGAATGTTTATTTTTTTTTAAATTTCTTTACTGATTGCAAATATTCTGAGTATTTATAATGATGGATAGAAAACAAGTTGATAAAAAATTCTAAGAAAACTGTTTTTAAAAATTAATTTAATTTTAACGTTTTAATTATAACGTGATGAAAGTCCTGACACGCCCTCACTATAGGGACGAATTCGAGAAGTACATTGTAATCTGCACTGCATTAAAATAAACTAAAAAATACATTTTATAAAATTCGATAATAAAATGCCAAAAAAATTTAGTACGTAACATTTATTCAGAAAAAATAATTTTTTTTTGATTTTATATTGTGGAATTATTGTAATTTTTCTTTTTGATTAAATTATTGCAGTTGGAACCTCGTTATAACGTACAAGTTTAAGAAATGTTTTAAATTTAGTGGCTGGATTTGTACGATACTATTGCAAAATAAAAGAAAAACCTCGACACAACGAACTCCAGATGCATGGCACGCTATTTTCGAATCCAATGGGACCCCCGTGTTCGTCATAACGAGGTTCCACCCATATTCAATTTTTGGATGTATGTCGATTGTTGAATTTTATCAGAAAATTGAAAACTAGATTTGAGGTACATTAGAGAGATTTTATCCGTTTTTCAACTACAGTACATTTTTCAATTCCAATCCCTACAAACAATTGTCTACGAACACACAGATTCGGCTTCTCCCACATCCACAAAATGATTGTTCCTGCTCGCCTCGATGCGAAGAAACGGTTTTCATTTCTGCGCACCCTGTGCGCAGGCCTGTGCTATAGATCTCAACGTATGAAATTTCAAAATTTTGAAACTAAACATTGTAATGTAGTATTGTTGCATGCTAATGAAGACTATTTTTATTTTCAAACACTTATTAAAAACTGACAAAACATTAAATAACTATTTCTAAGCCTTTTGGACTCTAAAGAGACAGATGCATTTTGGTTGGTTTGTATTATTGTGTATTAACGTCAGTCACGTTTCAATATGTTGAGGTCAAAGTGTTGGAATCGTCTCAGAATACGAGGAAAACGAAGATGGGATTTAAGGAGTTAGTAGGAGAACGGCTGCAATATTTCCCAAGTGAGTGTGGGTGGTGACTGATAAATGAAAGAACAGATGAAACTGGAAGTCGAGTGGAAAAGCGACTCGCCCAAATAAAGCAAACAAAAGGAAAATGAAAAAAAATAGGTTGTTGTAGAATGAGGTCTGTCAGCTGTGTGCCCGTATGTCACAATAGAAAGTGACTCAGGTAAGTGTTTGTAGTGAGAAAGTGACTGTCATCATCTTTTTGTTGATCGAGATGATCTACAGTGGAGTGTGGATAGTATTATCCCATATTAATTGAAAATATAGGAAATAAATTAATTTTATGCTGTGGCTGAGTAGTAATACAAACGTGAGGAATGTTACTTTGTTCCCACTAAAAAATTGAACAAATTATTATTATGTAAATTTTTTTTACTGATTTTTTCATTTATGAAAGTAACATTTGCACTCAGGAATAACTTAGGAATGGTCTCTTCCAGTTTGTTATAATGAGGTTCATACCTTTTTTTATTGAATTTGAAAATTGAGGATTTTTTATACCAATTGAGAGAAATTAATTCGAATGTTTAATTGGTGTTTTCGCTTATCTTTTAAGGATAATGCAGTGCAGCCTAACTTTGAAAAGGCGTAACTGAGTTATGCAGTGAAGAGATCCCAAGTGCAATTACCATATAATTTGTGATTTATTCAACAAGTCATGAATTTCAAATTATATTATGATTAAGCAATAATTTAAATGTCACTGGATTGAATTTAAAAAAAATTACATTTCAGCTTACTTCCTCAAAAACAGCCTTACATAAAATATTTTTAAATTTTCCAGTGAATAGCAAAAATAAGTGTCTACAGTTTCAAATTTAGTGAATTTTAATTTCCTCTTCCACTGAAGGCATATATATGTGCTCTCAAAGGCTGCCAATAACCTTGAATGCATACTAAAAAAAAACATAATTTTTAAAAATAGTTTTATTTATATCCGTACTTTAATTTATGAGAATAGTTAAAAGAAAATCATTACACAATTCTTTTAATAGTGGAAGCAGATGAAACGTTATGATCCAGATGTCAGCAATCAATTTTCCCTACTATAGGCCAGTATATAGATAGGCACTAAAAAAAAAATTGTATTTCCAAATGTAAAGTTGGTGTAAAATTTGATGTAAAATCAAGATATTTCACATTAAAATTTTCTTTTGGAAATTCAGTATTTTTTTGCAGTGACCAATCAAACAAAATTCAGTCACATTTTATATAACAGACAATATACATATATTTTATTATCATTTTTTCAAACGATCTTATTGCCATTATATACATACTGATGATGGAAAGAAATATTTTACAAATTTCTAGGTTATAAGGTGCAATAAATCTTAAATGTTTCGTTGACAGGCAATCTTTGTTCATAGGCATTATCCGGTTACAAATCTCACAGGAAAAGAAAACAAAAAAACATAAAACAAAATGGCAGCATAATTTCCATTATTTACTTGATTTCAAATCCACAAACATCGACACCCAGAAATTTTTTTTTTCGTAAGTACGTACACTTTATATTCCCATTTTTTTTTAAACTAACACTTAATCTTTTAATTTATTCTAAGTATTCTATTTGGAAAGAGAGCAATGGAATGTTTACATTTGTCTCAATATATATATTATCAGGTCGCCATTATTTAATCTTCTAAATTGCGAAATTCTTGTTGCATTCGTTCGTGTAATTCCTCAAAATCAGCTTTGATCTTCGCCTCGCCGTCAGCCTGGGGATCCTGCAGAAAAAAAAGTAAGTTTTACTATGTATAATTTTTTTTAAAATAGTATTTTTACAAAATGTCCCAAAAAAATTTTCGAGGGGAAAAAAAATGTTAAATATTTTCCAAGCTTCGTGAAAATAGATTTCAACCAATCCCAGCAAATGTGAGAATGTTAATAAAAACACTTGTTACTTGTTACCCAAGTTGGACTTGACTGTAATTTAACATTCTTGTATGACAAGATCATTGCTATTCTTTGGTGATCAATAAGAAGAACAAGAAATCAGAGGCAAATTGGATGAATATTTCTCAAATATTTTGCCAGTCATGTAACAGTCAACTCTGTTATGTTCGGATACCATCGGGCCCAGCAAATCCGTCCGGAATTCACAACTGTTTTTTTAAAAATAGGCCGTCAACTTTTTCAACGGATCCGATCTTCAGAGTTGACTGTTTATTTTTCCTCTTATTTGATACCTGAATGCTTCTATAATCCGTTCACTTATTTCAAGACAGTTCAAAATGTCCTGTCATTGGTCGAGAAGTTTGGACAAGGACTATCGTACCCAAACTTAGCGTAAAACAAACATACAAAATATTAAGTGATCAGTTTTTAGACCCAACAGGCGAAAACTAAAGAAATTTTAAGTCCCAATCACACCCGTCAGGAATTATTTCTTTACGTGAACTACAAACTATGGCGAGCAGTCTCAGCCAATGTCAGACATTTTGAACGAGCTTGAAATAAGCAAATGGGCTTTACACGACTTTGCAAACAGTTCTGCCCTCATTTCTCCCCTAAGTTGTAAACATTGCAAGAATGGGAGTTTTGTTTTTTTACTGTAACAGACATGTACAGTAAGTGTGCAAATAACGTTACTATATTTCCTTCCGTTACACTAAGGCAATGTAATGTTTACAACTCTTTATATTTCCCTCGTCGAACCTTGAATTTCATGCTGCTTAATAGATACAACACGTCGCCCATGCTTTCCCGGATGATGGCCCACGTGATTTTATTGTCGCTTTGACTCGTAGACTCAACGGCATGTCTGGCCAAGTCGTAGAAGGCGATCATGTTCTTCAGCATGCCCACGCTTTTGTAGAACGGGCAGAATCGGTCGTATGGCGTGTATCTGAGAAGAAATTTTGTGAGTTTTATAAGTTTATTTTTATTTTTTTAACCGTAGGAAGCGAACAAACCCATTTTGTTGTAGGAAATCGTCTTTGATGAGTTTTGCAACTTCCAGCGTGATTTTGTCAGTCTCAGCCAGCGATGCCTTACCAACGAGTTGCACAATTTCGGATAAGTCTTCTTCTTCCTGAAGAATTTCTTTACACTTTTTTAGAAAAAAAAAAATATATTCATCAATAATTTTTCGTTTCAGGGTGAAATAAGTCGAGAAATATATTTTCCTCAGAAATTTTTTTTTTCATACTTTGGTTCTAAGTGGGACGAACTCTGGGAAATTTTTCTCATAAAACTCATCCAGAGCCCTCATGTATTTGCTGTATGAAATGAGCCAATTGACTGACGGGAAATGTTTTCTTTGGGCCAACTTCTTATCCAACCCCCAAAATACTTGAACGATACCCAGAGTAGCGGACGTAACCGGGTCTGAGAAATCACCACCAGGTGGCGAAACCCTAGAATTTCAGAAAAATTTTTTTTTTTGCATTTTTACAAAATTTTTCACAAAATTTCATCAAAATCCGACTCACGCTCCAACGATGCTCACACTTCCTTCTCTCTCGGGGTTCCCCAAGCACTTGACCCTTCCGGCACGTTCGTAAAACGACGCCAGACGCGCTCCCAAGTAAGCGGGATAACCGGAATCGGCGGGCATTTCTGCCAAACGACCAGAAATTTCTCTCAAAGCCTCGGCCCAACGCGAGGTCGAGTCGGCCATCATCGATACGTTGTATCCCATGTCCCGGAAGTACTCGGACAGAGTGATTCCCGTGTAAATAGACGCCTCACGGGCAGCCACGGGCATGTTGGAAGTGTTGGCGACCAGCGATGTACGTTTCATGATGGATTCGTTGACTCCATCGATCTCTGTAGTGAGCTGAAAGAAATTTTTGAGTGAGTTTGTGAGTTTTTTTGATAGGAAAAAATTTTTTTGAACCTCGGGAAAGTCCCTTAAGACTTCAGACATTTCGTTTCCTCTTTCTCCGCAGCCGACGTAAATGATGACGTCACTGTTTGAAAATTTGGATAGCGCCTGGGAAATGACGGTTTTGCCACAACCGAATGCACCAGGAATGGCTGTCGTTCCTCCTTGTACACAACTAAAAAAAAAAAAATTTTTTAACATTGACGAATTTTCTGGTCTCGTCAAATCATGTCCAGGAAAAGTCGTCACATGAAAAAATTTTTCCGAAAAAAAAATTTATTTCTTCCATTGACAATTTTTCTTAACATTGCGAAATTTCCAGAAAGTGTGGTCATAGAGAAAATTAAAAATTTTTTTTTTAATATTGACCATTTTACTTATTTGGTCAAATCATGTCCAGAAAACCAATTTCAGAAGAAAAAAAAATTTTTTTAAATTGTGATTATTTACAATTTTTCTCATCATTGCGAAATGTCCAGAAAGTGGCCATACGGAAAATTTTTTCAAAATTTTTTTTTTACATTGACAACTTTTCTTATCTGGTCAAATTATTCCAGAAAACAATTTTCTGGACAATTTTTTTTTTTTTAAATCTATAATTATTTACGGGAAAAGTGCATCAAGCACTCGCTGCCCGGTTAAAAGTGGATAATTCGCTGGCAATTTTTCTGTCACAGGCCGTGGTTGACGCACAGGCCACACTTGAAGCATCGAGTATTTCTGCCGATCGCCGTCGAACTCGGTCTCCAGGATGGTCTCCTAAAACACAACAAATTACAAAAGTAAATAACCAATCGGTAAAACTCATCAAAAATAACTATACGGTAATATCATAATTCCCTGGCGGCGCAATATAGACTATGGTTCCTCTAGCTTTGGGTGGAAGTAATATCTTGTGTTTGATTAAGGTGTTTTCAAACACAATTCCGTAGATGTCGCCACCTGTGATGTGACTTCCAGTCTAAATAAGAAAAAATAATTTAATTTTTTGAATATTTTAAATTTTTTTAAATTTTTACTTTTAAATTCGCTGGTTTAAATTCCCATTGTTTGGATCTGGTTAAGGCAGGTATGTTAACACCACGAGGAATGTAGATGCTATCCGTATTGTCATGAATGTCTTGGAGCGGGCGCTGAATCCCGTCGAAAATGTTGTTCATGATTCCAGGTCCCAATTCCACCGACAACGGCTTCCCGGTACGTAAAACGGGATCACCCACGGTGACACCGGCTACATTCATTAAGGAATTATTTTCAAAATTTTTTTAAGTTACATTGACAACTTTGTTCAAGAACGTGAAATATGCCGAGGAAAATATGTTAAAAAAAAATTTTTTTTTTCTTCATAGACATATTATAGCAAATTAAGTCCAGAAATATAATTTCTGTGGAAATTTTCCAAAAATTTTTTAGGACTATTTGATTTTTAGCTTCTATCGTCAATTTTATCAACATTGCGAAATATGTGCGCAAATGTTTGTCCATATGGAAAATTTTTTAGAAAAAAATTTTTTTTTTATAGACAACTTTGTTCATTACAACAAAATAAATCCATAAAAATCATTTCTGGAGAAATTTTTTTTCCAATTTCCTTTGACAACTGCATAAAATCGCAAAATTCGTCAAGAAAATTAATTTTGCTAAGAATTTTTTTTCCTTCAATAAATTTTTTAATGGCCACAGGTATTGGCACACAGCCAACCCGTGTGAAAAGATTTAATTTCCTTCCTGGCCGTGACCACTGGCACATAAAATTATATTCGAATTGTTTACGAGGAAAAACACTTATAAAAAAAAGGATACACGTTTCTTCATAGACTTGAATGGTCGCCATGTCTCCCTCCAATCGAATAATTTCACCGACCAACTCCGAATGACCCACACGAACCAGTTCGTACATGGCCGCACCGGACATACGGTTAGCGGTAACGACTAAAAAACAAAAATAAATCAAAATAAATCAAAAATTCCATTTCTCACGATTTTTTAACGATTTTCGATACATACCGGGTCCGGACACCGCAAAAACGTATCCATACAACGATTCCTTCTCCACATCACCGATTCTATCCAAATGTGTGTCCATTATGTCCTGAAAATTAAAAAAAAATCGGTAAAAAATTAGAAAAAAATCGAATTAGTCGATATAAAATTTCGATATTTTTTCCTGGGGTACCAAACTGTCGTGGAATTCTTCCGGGTGGAAATTTTCAATGTTAAATTCGACTTCCATCATTTTTTTCAGGTGTTTAGTGCGGTTTGGTACGAGGAAAAGTCGAACTGGTATCGACCAGATTGAATTCCAGTTTTTCTTTTTATATATTTGTTTTTATAGGGCGGATACCAATGGGATTTTTTAAGCCATGGGGTATACTCACAGTCATGTGCGGTCATTTTAATTACAAATAAAAAAAATAAATAGAAATAAAATGGCTACTTTTTGATAAGATTAGATTTTCACGATTTTTCTATTTTTGGGGTTTTTTTCCAGTGTTTTTCGGGGTTTTGGTCAGTTCTTGGGGTTAAAATTGGCGGAAATTTGTGAATTTCTTTTTTTTTCTATGGATGTGAAGTGTTTGGGAATGATGTATTTGGTTGAGTTGTGTTTTAATTACACAACCGGCGCATTTTGGGCGTGTTATCGAGGGGTTTTAGGGGTTTGATGGGCGTAAATGAGGTGTTGGGAGGATGTAAATGCAAAATTGTGTTGTACCTGTTGTGAAAACTGTCAGAAGAAGACTCAAAACGGACACGAACAGCGTTAATACGAGACGAAAAGCGACTGACGAAGCGATTTCTAATCAGAAGCCTACCATCTTGTAGATAATCACGTGATGTGGGGAAATCCAAAGAGCATGCGCGGTGGAACTTGACCCCGAACTCATGGGTTTCCTCACCAAGGCCTCGTATTCTCAAAGGCCGTAACGAAGTATTTAAACAACAAAATTAATTATAATATGTTTATTAAGTAGTATAGCTTAATATGCATGATAAACACACTTTATTCATATATTTAATACGTTTATTTGTCATGTTATTTAATTTTCATTAACTTTTTTTTAATCCCTTGACTCATATCAGGCCTTCTATGACCATACGGTAGGTCTTGATATATCGTTTTGTGTCGCCTGCACACGCGCGATCAGCTAAACCTCGAGTGTAAAGAAGGCTAAAACCTGTTCGTTGCTGTCCGCGCTTCAAAATGACAAGGTAAGGGTTAAATTCGAAGCAAGATGGGCGTGGGTTCTCACCAAAAACAACTTGACAATCACCCAAAACAACACCAACACAAACATACACACAAAATCCAACAACCCCAACTCGCATTTCCCAAATTCCAACCCATCACGACCCCTAAAAAACCGCAAATAACCCTTAAAAAACCCCCAAAAAACCAAGCCAAACCCCAAAACCCAAAATAGACACGAAAAAACACACTTTAACTAACTAAAACAAGGAAAACCGTTGAAAAACGGTTTTATTCGTCTCTTATTTTGAATGGAAACAAAAGCGTTGATTTAATGTAAAGACCCACACCATCTGTGCAGCTCATTCTCCCTCATTCATTGAAAAGGGGGAGACATGAGGGTAAAAAATGGTAATGGTATCGTTGAAAAAGTTATGTTTCATATTTTTTTTAATAATATTTTTTTGTTTTTATTTTACAGGGGTAGAATAGAACTCGGTGATGTCACACCGCACAACATAAAACAACTGAAAAGATTGAATCAAGTAGTTTTCCCTGTATCATATAATGATAAGTTTTATAAAGATGTACTAGAAGCCGGGGAATTAGCTAAATTAGGTGAGTTTTTGTGAAAATTTGGTTTTTTGTATTTTGTTTTTTAATGAAATTGTTTTTTGTATTTTTTTTCCAGCTTATTATAATGATATAGTCGTGGGAGCAGTTTGTTGTAGGATTGATAATTCGGAAAATTCGAGAAAATTGTATATTATGACATTAGGGTGTCTCGCACCGTACAGAAGATTAGGAATTGGTAAATTTGGAATTTTGTTGAGTTGAAAACTGTTTATACTCGCTACTTTTCCGCTGATTTTTCCCTCATTGATTAGAGACTGTTTAGATACTATTGAGACATAATTTACTGTCTATAAAGATATTGTTTAGCTAATTTTTAGTTACTATTTTTTCGGTATTTGTAAAATGAGTGGAAAAGTAGCGAGTTCAACACATTGGTTGAATGAAAGTTTATTTTTTGTGATTTTGTTTTTTAATTTTTGTGATTTCTTTTTGATTTTAGGAACGAAAATGGTTGAACATGTGCTCAATTTCGTTAGCAAGGACGGTAACTTCGATAATATTTTTTTGTAAGTTTGGACTTTGGTTTTTCGGGTTTTGTAATCTGGATGTCTCAAAATGGGGTTTTGATTTTGGATGTTTATGGAAATGATGATGTGTTAAAAAAAATTGAATTTTTTTAAATTGTGGAGTTTGTACTGAGATGGAATGGTGTGGGATTTTTGAATCTGTAAATCTAGAGTTTAGATTTGTTGTTTTTTTTTTAAGTTTAAATTTGTTAATTTAGCTTTATAATGTTTTTGTGATTTAATGGTTTTGTTTACTAATTTATTTGTGATGATTAATGTTGTGTAATAAATCAAAGGAAATCTGTTAAATCTAAGCAAATTAGTGAAATTACAGAAAATCCGATAAAATAATTTTGTTGGCCGCACATGCATATTTTTGAGATGATTTTTGTGATTTATTTTGTGTAATAAATCAAAGGAAATCTCTTAAATCTAAGTAAATCACAGAAAATCCGATAAAATAATTTTGTTGGCCGCACATGCATATTTTTTAGATTTTTGTGATGATTTATTTTGTGTAATAAATCAGAGGAAATCTCTTAAATCCAAGTAAATCACACACAATCTGACGAAATAATTTTGTTGACTGCAGATGTATATTTTTGAGATTTACAGATTTGTAATGTGATTCGAGGAATTAGTTTGGTTTAATGAAAATCATTGATTTAGTCAGATTTACTTTGATTTTTCAAATTAATCTGATTTGTTTAGATTCTCAGATTTACATTGATTTACAGCGATTACCAGATTTACTTTGATTTGCAGTGATTCACTGAATTACCTTGATTAACTGTGATTCATAAATTTACTTTGATTTACTGTGATTCACAAATTTTTGATTTACCAAATTAACACATTTCTTATCTCTCGTCCACAGGCATGTTCAAGTAAATAACGAAAGTGCAATTCAGTTCTACCGCAAATTCGGCTTCGAAGTGGTAGAAACCAAACAACATTACTACAAACGGATAGAACCAGCAGACGCCCACGTCCTCCAGAAGACACTACGGGTGCCAGTACCCAAGGAAATCGTGACGAACGGCGAAACCGAGAAAAAACCGTCTTCGTAGTCACCACCAACAACCCCAAAATTTTATGATTTTTAGGCTAAAAAAATTCAATCCGTATATTCACAATCGACATTTAATACTACATTTGTAAAAAAGGAAAAAAATAACGATGAAAAAAAATATTTTTTTAATTTTTTTTGTCTCAACGTAAAATTGATGTTTTTTCATAGGCAGATGTAAAAATTAATTGAATAACCGCCATTATTGTTGTAAAATGTTTTTATTATTTTTTTTATTTGCTCAAAATATAAGTTGAAACCCTTTAAAGGATTTTTTTAGTAACGTAAAAATTAAAGGGTTGAATCAAAAAATACATGTAAGAGAAAATTTTAATATATTTCTCAATTTTGACACGAGGTGTGTATGACGTCATGGCTTCTAGTCTTTAGTCTTTTAGACTCAGCGCTGCTGAAAAACAAGTGTAGTTTTGATTTAATCCATTCGTATCTTTTTAAGAACTTAAATTCGTGCAAACAAAATGTGAAAAGAAAAATTTTTTATTTTTCTCATTTAATGAGTTTGAAATTTTTTATTTTTTATCTTAATTTTATTTTTTTTTGTTTCATTCTTTTGGGATGTACGAAATAAAGTGAAATTTAGTTGGAGTCATATTTATTTGTGGTTTGTTTTTTATTTTTCTTCGGTGATGAGGGTCACGCGGTTTTGTTCTGGTGTTACTTTTTGACGCCAGGAGGCCGAGGATATTTGGTTGGTGACTGGTGCGACTGGTGTTTCGGTTTCTGAAGGGGGTAGAATCCAGAATTCTACGTCGTCGAAGAGGGCGTCGGTTGTTGGAGGGTCGAAACACGGGAGTCTGATGCAGGCTCCTTGAAATATGAAGTGAGGTAAATTAGATTTGGAATTGAAAATTATCTTTTGTGTAGTAATTTGCATAATGGTATGGCAAATTAAAGGGGCCAACTGGATCAAATGGGTCAAAAATACCATTGTAATCTATCAATCTTTAAAAGAAATTCAAAATCCCTAGAAAAATCCTTATAAAATTTAAAAATTCATGTGAAAATCCAAAAAATTTTAAAATCACAAAATATTTTTTAAAAATATTCAAAAATCATTTAAATTCACAAAATATTTTTTAAAAATATTCCAATAATCATTTAAATTCACACAACCCTTATAAATACCTAAAATCTTATAAAACCTTAGAAAATTTTCAATTTCTTGAACATCATCAAATCTATATTATTTGAACACGTTTACAAAATCTTTCAAAACCTTTGCAAAATCTTTCAAAATCCCAAAATCTTAGTCACAAAATATTTTTTAAAAAAATATTCCAAAAATCATTTAGAATTGCAAAACACCTAATAAATCCCTTTGTAAATAATACGAAATCTTTGTAAATCTTACAAAATCTTTGCAAAATCATTGAAAATTTTTGTAACCCTTTGCAAAATCATTGAAAATCTTTGCAACCCTTTGAAAAATCATTGACAATCTTTGCAACCCTTTGAAAAATCATTGAAAATCTTTGCAACCCTTTGAAAAATCATTGAAAATCTTTGCAATCCTTTGCAAAATCTTTCAAAATCCCTTTCATGAAATTTCTAAAATCAGAAAATCCTTCTTTTAAAAAAATCCCTGAAAATGGGTGCGTTCAAAACTTTCCGGAGCTTGATCCAAACGCTCCGACTGTTCAAAAAGTCGAGCGCCCCACTCAAAAACACTGATTGCAATGCTGAGAAAGTCTGAAGCGCACTCTGGAGAGCACCAATAATTCAGATGGTACCACAGTATACTATGGACGGTACAGTTGGAGCGCTATGACGCACATATCATTAAAAAAACAACTCCATTTGCGCACCATTCTGCATCTGCTCTCTCCCACCCCTTCTGCACCAGGAACGTGCTCCGCGTGTCCTTGACGTGCCAAACATGAACAAAAATTGAGTAACAACCTGTTATTAATCCGATAGTGATAGCAATGACTAAAGTGACACCCAGTGTCGCCGCTTGGAACCCAGCTTGTTGAAACGACGACCGATTTTTCTGGAAATCGAATTCCGCCGCATCACTACCAGCACCCAACATCGGAAACTGCACTAGTAAGCTGTAAAACACCAAAAAAAAATCATAAAAATCTGCATTTTACTCAATTTTACTTCAATTTTCTAGTTTTTCTCACCCTGCACCATAATCTCTTTTATCGGCAATGGCCATCATGACAATACCAACAATTCCTGCCAATATTCCAGGCATGCCGTGCAAGTTATTGACGCCACAAGTGTCGTGTAATTTGAGGCGATTGAGAAGAAATGGCTAAAGTTGGAATATAAAGGTGAATGATTATTTCGTAATGGATAAATTCAGTGTGTGGGCCATATTCCGTAAGTACGGTACCTGCAAGTATTGGTACCCCATTGTCGACACGAAGCCCGCGATCGAGCCAACAATTATGGCACCCAAGGGTTGCAACATTGTATCGGCTGTCGTTCCCACTGCAACACCACCGGCTAATGTCGCATTTTGCACGTGAACCTTGATAAGAATTGAACGAAAAACAGGTCAAATACAAAGAATAATTTTTAGATGAACCGATTCAATTAGTTTAAATTTTAGATGGACCGGTCATGGTTGAAGTCGGACTTTCGTCTTTGCCAAATATTCTTTGGTCCATTTTTATAGATTGATTTGACCACGATCGGTTCATTTTTTTTTTAATTTTAGATGAACCGGTCATAGTTTTTTTTCCTTTTTTTTTTTTACCATATTGAATTGATGGTTCTTGCCACCCACACAATTGGACACGACGAACGTTGCGATGCAAGAAGCACAGAGGGCCAAATAGGTGTTGATGACCGCCCGGTGCTGATCGTCATCCACGGCAGTGACTGCATTGAAACTTGGCCAAAAGACCCACAAAAACACCGTACCTGTGCTCACGCAAAAAAATAATCATTCCAAACAATTCTCATGTACGGTACCGTACGGTACATCGCGGGATTACTCGCCAATCATCGAGAACAGATCCGAATGATAAACGGATCCCTCTTTATCGGTTTCTCCGATGTCCGATCTTCGCAGAACAAATGCGACCGAAAGTCCGAAATACGCTCCAAAGATGTGGATCACCATCGAACCGCCGACGTCTGCAGCCTGAGTTCCAATGATTGTATTAAATTGCCATGTTAAGTCGTAGAATCGATTAAATTACAAGTCGATTGAAAAACGGGCATGCTAAAGATCTGTGTCACAAAGTGGGCTGTAATTGGCTGAAATTTTGATGTCAGAAATTGCAGGCTACCAACAATTATCAGAGTAAAAAGAAAACATTTTTTGTCTTGGCTTTTCTAAAGTGACCACTAATTTACATACAGTACATGTACGCAGTCATACATGTACAGTATAACTATTTAAGATGCCCAAGCTGTTAGAAGGTCCCAACAGGATGTTTTTAAATTTTTATTCAAATCTTTCGATGTCTTTCTAGCCAAATAGTTGTAGGTTACGCCAAAAATGACCAAACGTGATCACGAATCATCGAAGTATGAGACCTTCTACAATAATGTCTTGCCTCGTTGTGATCTAGGCATTTGAGAATTTAGTCAAGTACTAGTATAGCAGGTTTGGTTTGGTAGCCATGGTATCACAGCACACTGGAATACGCAGTGAGAAAGCCCGAAGAATAATAATGACAAACATCACTCGATGCTTGCTGGTTTTTTGAGATTCATAGTGAACAGTCACAAGTCAGAGACCATGCTCATGCTTTTCAATCGACCTCGTTTTTGATTGGTGCATCACCGCCCACTTACCATTAAGTACGTGGCATTGATCCAGTTGTTCACACAATAGGCAATCACTTCTACGACAACCATACAGAGCAGTTGCAAAGGACTCGTTTTACCAAGCACGGCACCGAAGGAGATGAGAACTGCTGCCGCAGCAAAGTCAGCATTGATCATGCTGTAAAAACAAAAGTATTTAACGCTTTCAGAAAAAAGTCATTTCTAGTTCAGACTCCAGAATGAGCTTCTGTTATAAACTGATGAAAACCAGTTGTAGAAATAATCATGGACCAACTACCTCATCAAATCGACATAAATGGTCCAGTTATCGTCCCGAATTTCGAACAATCCTATAATAAGTATGTACAACTCAGCAGCCACAGAAGCCAGAAAAAGATTGAGACCAACAGCGCTGTAACCGTATTTTTTCAGAAAAGTCATAAGAAACCCAAATCCAATGAATATCATCACATGGATATCCTGAAACACTAAAAAGAAAAATTTTAAATCTAATTTCCAACATCAAGACAAATTTCAACTCACTCGCATAAGTCCCGGCAAAATTATGCAACAGTGTTGAATTTTTCTCCACAGTCTGTCCATCCTTTGGACTATTGGCAAGCGAATCAGCAGTGGTATTGTATCTTACGAGCAATCCGTACAGAACGATAATGGTGAATTGAACTATGGCTGCGTATAAACCGAACTTGCCTTGTTTTTCAAACATCTTCACCGTCTTGTCCCTGAATCAACAACTGATGATGCCAAACAGGGAACTTGAGTTTTTCCTCATTGTGGAATCGATTTATTGATTTGCTGGTACAGTATATAAAAAGAAATGTTTTTTTAATGGATCCATAATTGATGATTATATTGTTGGTAATGATTTTATGGGTTTGCTGATTGTAGGCCATTGGATGGTGATGGAATTAGTGGTGATGATGTTGCTATTTTGTTGCTGGACTGAGTGACAGTGACAATTAATTTTTTTTTTTACTTTTAACTGATAAAATCCAATTTTGGCTTCCATCTTGGGAGCCTGTGATTGTTGTCAAAGTTGCTGCAAGCATTCATTGTTTCCATTGTTTAGAGCAATAATATACAGTAGAACAATAAGCTTAAGTTTTGTTTTATTTTATTGTTAGGTATTGTCACATTGACCAACAATGGCATTGATTTTGCCAATAAAAATCCATTATCCTGCTTTTCTAGTTCAATATTTTATTTATCTGTTCTCTTTTCTACAATGAGTGATTTCTTTATTTAACTATACAATGTGTGGTGATACTACAGTAAAACAAAGTTTAATATTTATTTATTTAATTTATATATATATATTTTATTTATTTATATTTCTTATTTTTCCACCATTAAAACAAATCAATTGATCAATCGAAGCAGTTTAGAATTTCAAATTTGTTTTTTTTTTGCAGGGCGCATGCTCAAATAGAGTCCACAGCACATGCATAGCATAGAAAAGGGTGGGAAGAATGCTAGTTTTCGAGGAACGATTCGCTTCAAAACACTTCCATATTTAAAAGCTCGCTTTTGCCACCATTCGTAGATGTCTGCGAAAAAGGAAAAAAAGCAGCAAACGGATTAGGCTGAGAACATTGCATTTAACAGTTTTTCAATTTTGCTAAACGAATAAATGAGGATTAGCATTTTTTTTTCAAATTTTATATTTTTACACCTTGGAATTATCTTGTTTGGCATTGTGGGTAGAGACAGCTGAAAGGTGGCTCATGGGAACAAGAGGTTCCTCTTCCGGGACTTCCCAGAAGTCTTCGTCATCGAATAATTGATTCGCCGACGGTGGATCGAAGATCGGGATTCGCAGGATGAGTCCTATGGATTTTTGGGTTTGGTTTATTCTGCTGATTTAAGTTGTTTTTTCTTTTAGTTATTTTAGTTTACCGGTCAGGAGTCCACCGATGATGGCGGCGGCCAGTGTCGCTACGAGCGCGACTGCTTGGAAGCTGGCTTGTTTACCCGAAGACCAACCCTTGCCGGCTTCTACGGAGTCCAGCTGGACCCTGATCGAGTGGAGTTCATCCGTATTGTTCAGAGGTGCACGCATTGGATATTGATTGTATAATCTATGAGATGAGATAAAAAAATAAATTTTGCATGATCGACGAAACATCTTGTCACGTTGAACTTCTCCTTAATGCCACAGTGCCCTCAACCCATGTTCCGGGTGTTAGGTGACAGCAATGGACCATTCCCATCCCACTTCCAAGCGATAGGTTCAATAATTTTAAAAATATGTTAAATCCCCTTTTTTAAATTTTTTGTTGGGATTTTTAGAGAATTTGGAGAATTTCCTGAAGCTGGCAACTAAGCTTATGTAAGTATCTACAAGTATTTAATTAGACCTCGTGGGGAAATTCTATTTTTACAGTTTGTGTGAAGCTGCATTTAAAAAATTTGGAATCACACTTGTGAGATTCAGTGATGCAAACGACAACGATTGAAACTCGGATCTGGCGTAAAATTATAATCCACGTTGGGAAAAACGAATCTTACTTCCTGGAGTAGGAGCCAAAGTCGTGAGTTCAAAATTGGAAAATGACTGGATGGAATTTCATTTTATGTTGTGATAGATTAATACGCGGGTCTTTAATGAAGCGCAAGGGGC
>JAQFZO010000883.1:0-19682 GCA_034695885.1 Geophilus flavus | reverse complement strand
ATCGATCGTGCGAACGATATAGTTATGAGCCAAACGATATAGTTATGAGTGTATAACTCATAACTATATCGTTTTTTTGACGTGCCGCAAACTGCCTATTATTCCAAACCGATTACATTTGGTGAAATAAGACTACAGTACTATCCACATAAAGGGCCTTATTGTCATTGAACCAAACAGAGACGTCAGATTCCTTCTGGTGGACAATACTTTTAAGTTGCAGCATAAAAAGTCCTTTTTCAGATAACAAGTATTGTCACTCATCTGATTGCAGTGAAGCCATAATTTATACTGGGAGTCCAGAAAGTTTGTTCTACCTCAAGTATTTCTAAACTATTCATTGGAACATGCTTTCTGTACACCCTGTATAACACGTGTAGGGATTGACTGAAATTAGACAATCATTTGAATCTGATTAGAAACAGAATACCATCAGGGAATTGTGCTTTGCAATAATCCCACAAATCAAGTGACCAAAAACCCCCTAGACAAAAGCAGAGCGTGGCTTATATAAGTCCATTTGGCATTGCGATCGCGCAGCCAGGACTTTCGTGTAATCTGTAATTGATCTTGTCAATTTGTGTTAATTAACTTAAAGTTGTTAGGACCAACCAGAATTTTTATTTCTCTAAGATAAAACAAATTTTCTACCAAAAGCACTAAACTTTTACATTTTACTACAATTTAATTCAATAAAAACAACAATTCAAAACTCTACAATATATCCAAAGTCCAAACTCTGAAGTAATAAAGTAAAAGACATAAATCTCAATTCAAAATAATTCAATAAACTTTATACTACATGCAACCATGGAGTTGTAATAAAGAGAGTGGCAACTCTATGGTGTTTGTTTATTACAACTCTATGACAAACTAAAGCTTACTGTACATCTTTACAAAGTCACAAAGTTAACTTCTTAAAACTCAGCGAAAAGCCGAAAAGCCGTTAGCGAAAACTGTAAACTTTATTTTTAACTTTATTGAATTAATAACCAGCAAACTTTTGCACCTTTTGGTGATACCTTAAGCCTACTGCCTGTTTCTTATAGATATTTCATTTGAAAAACTTCAATTTTTACAAAACTTAATCGCCTTTCGAAAAGACTTCTTTATGACTTTGGTGTCTGCTACATTAAAGTATCAAGTCTCTTTCAAATGTGACAAAAGAGCTATTGATTTCACAGATAGAATAGAATGGGAAAAGAGAGTTTCTCTAGAAAGAGTTTGCTTTTAAATCTTTAGTGCATTTTCACGTCAATTTTTGTTGGTTTTTTTTTTTAACCCCTTTTTCTCCTCTTGTTCCCACGAGTTTGGGGAACTCCTAATGGGTTTGTTTTTGGGAAGGAAAAGTAAAAACTTATGGATTCTTTTGCCAGTTTGAATAATGCTGCCATTTGCTTTTCGCATAAAATCTTTTATGGGGTTGTAAATTAAGAAAATTTGACTTTCAATAAACCTGGCTTTTGTTTAAATCTGTTTTTATCATTGTGCTTTTAGAGAGGAAAACGTGTCCTGAAACTTCTTTCGTTTGTACGAATGGTCAATGCATTCCTGGGAGGTGGCAGTGCGATGGCACCGAAGACTGCAGCGATCGGTCGGACGAAGACGCTGAAATATGTGGTGAGTTGGATTGCATATTTATCATAAAGAATTTTGGCTTAAAGGGTATGGTCAGTTGGTGTATTGTTGAAAAATGAAGTTAAAGTGAAGCCTAGTTCACATGCATGCGTTTTGACATGTGTTGTACTGTGTTCTTGTGACATGTATGTGCGTTGCATGTGAACTGTTTTGCGTCGTGATGTACGTCAGACGTGCATCGCGCACAAAATATCGTTAGTTTGTGCGTTTTGCATTAGGGATGTGCGATATCATTTTAGCAGATAATGATGCAATATTTGAAATATTTTTCAAATAAAAAAATATCGCATTGCATGCGATATATCGCGAATATCGCACGACATCGCATTATCGCGGATTTTCACGTGCGATAAGAAAGGCACGGAAGTTTATGGAAATGCATATTGCTTTTTTTGGTTCCTATTGCACGAATTTCACCATTTCTCAACAAACTGCAGTAAGTTCGATTGAAAATTATCACTTTTAAATTGCAATTTTCGCTTGCATGGTGGTTAATTTACTCGAATTTTTGCGATTTTCATATCGCACTTGCAATTTTTATCTAGGCGATATATCGCAAATTAGCTACTTTTGAAAAATCGCGAAATTTTAAAATTAAAATATCTCAATTACGATAATATCGCAAATATCGCACATCTCTAGTTTTGATGCATACTTTGCGAGCTGAAAATTTTCAACTGATGACGCATGCGTTTGGAAGTACCTACGTGAATCATGCTTTAAAGCTACTGTACTTTATTTGGGCAAGTGCAATTAGACCATGCGATAGGTAAATCGCATGTGTTGCATGTGAATCGAATTTTAAGATGATGCGATTGGTCGCATGCAGTCAATCGCATGCATCCAAAACATGCCAGAAACGCATGCGTCTAGAAGTTGAAAATTTCTAACTTTTGATACGGTACATGCGATCATGCATCAAAATAGCTAAAAACTTAATAAATCTGGTAATTTCTTTACAAAAAATAGTTTGCTATTGTTGATGTAAGCACAGCACATTGTTCCGTGTGAACCAAATAAAACGTCAATCGCATGCGTTTGTGGTGTTTGAGACTATTTGACGTATACTGATGCATCGGGATGCGATCAACGCATGTGTCTAGAAGCTGCAGACGCACCCCTGTGAACAATGTTTTAGTTGTTTTGTTCTTATGGAATTATTGAAAGAAATTAAGACTATAAATTTCACCCTCTGGTTTTTACCACTTATTTTACTCTCTTATTGTTATCACTATTGTTTCAAAGCACAAAATGTAGCTGGCAAAACACATTCAGCCAATCTGAGTCACTCTAGAATAAGATAGACTGAAATTCTTTAAAAAAAAATTTGATATAAAAAATTTAAAAAAACCAAAACCAATTACTCCAAAAAAGAAAAAAAAATAAACTTATCCAAGTCTGGAGATCTTTCCCTTTAAAAAAAACAACAAAGCAAACACACAGAAGAAATAAAAATGACCAGATGCACACAATAAATTTTTTTTACTGTTTTTGCCTAAAGACAAAGTAGCCATAAGTCCAGAACTCACTTTTGTGTGATTTCACAAAATACATACACTTCCTCTTCACTCCAAGCAAGCAAACAAACCAAATTAAATACAAATTACAGATTTAATTCACCAAAAAAAAAATTTACTTGAAACAAACAGAAATTTTCAACTTTATACAATCATTTTTCCCAATTTTGAAACTTCACCTGCAAACACTTTACAAAACCAACTTTTTCCATTTTCAGCCCAACTTTTGTACTTTATTTTTCTTTACTTGCAATGGATTTTTCTTGTTCCTCTTTGTTGTTGTTGTTGCTGTTTTTTTGTACTCATCTCGAAAGACAGGAAGTATGCTTGCTTTAGGCTGTTTCTAAGATCAATTTTGGATCTAATCCAAAAGGTTGTTGCCAGACGGGCGGATCATGATTATAGAGCAGCTTAAATGCCATAATATTTAGAATATATTAACATTAATGAAAAAAATGTTGTTTTTATTTTCATTCATCTTGTAGATTTGAGAACTTGTCGGACTGATGAATTTGTTTGTGTGAATGCAAGCCGAAGTTGTATACCGAATGCTTGGAGATGTGATCAGCAGATTGATTGCGCCGATGGATCGGATGAAGAAAATTGCAGTAATTTTTCACTTTTTTAATTTAGTTTTTATTTTGTGGAATTTTTATGAAATTTTTATGATAGGATTTTTTTTTTTTTTGGAAATTTCAAAATTTTTATGGAAAATTTTTTTTGGAAATTTTTATGGAAAATTTTTATTTTGGAAAAATTTGCAAAATTTTATTAAATTTTTTAGGAAATTTCGAAATTTTATGGAATTTTTCAGGCAATTTTTTTTTTTGGAATTTTTTCTTAGGAAATTGTTTTTTGGAATTTTTTTTTTAATTTTTGCAAAATTTATTAATTTTTTTTGTTTTGGGAAATTTTTGTAAATTTTATGGAATTTTTCTTGAGAATTATTTTTGGAAATATTTTTTTGGAATTTTTTTTTTTGGAAGTAGCAATAATTTTTTTTTTTTTTGGAATTATATCTTGACGTTATGAAAATAAATCAAATTTCAGAACACATGACATGCACAGCAGAAGAGTTCACCTGCATCAACGATAAATGCATTACGACGCGCTGGGTTTGTGATGGCGACGATGATTGTGGAGATGCCAGCGACGAAACCACTTGCCGTAAGAAAGTTTGCTTTGTTATAGATAGGGAAATTTTTCCAGGAAAAAACTTTATTTCATAAAAATTGGATCAGAACATCGACTCGAGGGCCGGATCTTGCCCATGGGAAGACGAAACACTTTAAAATCTTAAAAATATTGAATAAAAATAAAACCAAAGAAACCACTTGGGATATGCTGTTACAGCAAAGCTCGTATAGATACCGTAAATCCTCTAATTGTGCGCGGGTCTCAATTAGACCCCAATTTTATACCTCCTATTTTTAACTGGTTTCTACCCCAAAGACACTACTTTTTACCCTCAATTTTCAAACTACTTTTTGACAATTTCACGTGGTTTTCAGACATTTCTGAACGATTTTTAGACGAATACCAATTGATTTCCAGCCTATTCTGAACTATTTTTCCATAGATCTACATAGGAGAACGAAAAGTCACTCAGAAATGGTTTGAAATCATTTGAAAATACTGTAGTTTGGACAAAACAAAAAAAATCACTTGCAAATCATCAGAAAACATTTAAAAATTGTTTGGAAGGCTGGAAATCAATTGGTAATCATCTAAAAAATCTTTCAGAAGTGGCTGAAAACCACTTTGAAATTGTCAAAAAGTATTTGAAGAATGGTGTAGAAACAAGTTAAAAATTGGGGGTATAAAAATGGGGTAAAATCTACTAGGTTTTTTTTTAGGGGAGGGGGTGTAAATTGAGGGTAGGAAAAGTTATTTCATGGGAAGAAGCAGGTATGGGGAATTTATGGGCTGCTCTCACATACGTAAACGCAACAGAATGGTGCATTGTACGCAATCTGCAAGAATCATGCTGTAAGACGCAAGACATAAGCCATATGTAAGCTTCAGCCAACATTAGAAGATGGATTCTCGTGAACACACAAGTCAAAAATCAACTTTTCTGATTTCCTATTTGACCACTCTGACCACTCAAACATGTCAATATAGCCAGTGCCACCTCTACTGTATCATTTACGAGGTTCTGGGCAACCGCTATTCGAAAGGTTCTCACTGCTCTCAACGTGAAAATCGATATCGAAAATCGAATAAAAATCATAAAAACCATAAAAATATCAATTAACATCATAAAATGCGATGCGATATTTGAAAAATATCGCATTGCATGCGATATATCGCAATATCGCGAATATCGCACGACATCGCACTATCGCAGATTTGATACTGCACGATATCGCATTATCGCGGATTTTGGCGTGTGATAAGGGCACGTAAGTTCATGCAAAGACATATTTCTTTTTTTAGTTCCTATTGCACAAATTTCACCATTTCTCAACAAACTGCAGTAGGTTCGATTAAAAAATATCACTTAAATTGCAATTTTTGCTTGAATGGTGGTTAATTTACTCGAATTTTTGCGATTTCCACACCCCACTTGCGATTTTTTATCCAGGCGATATATCGGAAATTAGCAATTTTTGAAAAATCGCGACATTTTAAAATTAAAGTATCGCAAACAACAAAAACCTAGAAAATTTGACAACAAAAATGAATCACCAATGACTTATACATTCATTCTCAACCTCACCTTCAGCGCATCAAAACCATCCCGCTTTTTCGAATTACTTTCAGATGTTATGTTTACCCTCGACGTCAATCCCTCCATAACTTGTATTATTCAAGTCCACTTTTTTCCTATTTCCTCCTTTAGCCATTCATCACACCAAAATTGAAAAGTCATTTCAAATTCAGCGCACACATCGCTTAATTTATTTGATTCACTGCACCAGAATGTTCAGCCTAAACACTAGAGGTACAATTTACCAAATGGAACAAACACGGTTAAAGACGTACAGGGAAGTTAGTGGGGGAGGAATGAGTCGGGGACGAAAAGAAATTACTCGTACACCCACATGCACAAACAAAAGAGTGGAAAATGCAAAACTTGATTTGTATGCAGCAACTCAATCCTGGCAAATGGCTTAGCACTAACAGGTCACTCAACTGCTAGCATGCCATAAAACCAATCGAACACACAAACTGGACAACAACCAATAAGATGTCGGTGATGGAAAAAAGTCCGGTGAAAAAGGATAAAAGAAAAAAAAATAAAGTTTCAGTTCTTCAATGCGTCATTTCGTCCATAGTCTGGCTAATTGGATCAGTGCACAATCTTCAGGAAGAATTTTTTTTTTTTTTTTTTTTTGAGAAAACAAACTACTGCCTTACAAACAAGAAAAAGAGGCGCATGAAGGGAATGGGGAGGGAAAAAAAGGATAGTTTCTGCTGGGAAAATGAAGGGGAAAAAAAGAAGGTGAAAAGAGAGAAAAAGAAAGTGAAAGTAGTAGTTTTCTGGCACTATGTGCAATGGTGCAACGAAGCGAGCAAAACATAGTGGGTCACTCGCTTTCTACTCGCGTGGGTTTTTAAAAAGTACACATGTGGATGGAGTGTAGTGACATAGTGGGGATACTGATTAACGAGTTTTTAGTTGGGGAGTTTGTTTAAAGTGGTGATTTGCATGTGGGCCCATGTGAGGGAAAGTGGGCGAAGTTGCTAAATCGCAATCACCGTGCCGAAATTTTATTGTATATAGCCCGTTTTAAAAGTTTGGGATATCACAAAGTCAATATTGAATAAAATTTATATTAGGGGGTTTCATTTTTCGATTATGGATTTTGACAATTTTGAGATTATCCATAATCTTCTGTATTTTTGAGTCCCCTTAGAAGACATTAGCTG
Source organism: Geophilus flavus (assembly GCA_034695885.1). Classification (NCBI taxonomy): domain Eukaryota; kingdom Metazoa; phylum Arthropoda; class Chilopoda; order Geophilomorpha; family Geophilidae; genus Geophilus; species Geophilus flavus. The sequence continues at coordinate 12,651 of JAQFZO010000883.1, read as the reverse complement.
CGTTTATTGCTCAGTCGATTCTTCAGATTTTTCCAATTCTTCCGATTCTGACGTCATAATAAAATACAACTCTTACAAACGATGGATAAAAATTGACGTCAGAATCGGAAAAATCTGAAGAATCGACTGAGCATTGAACGCAGCTAGTGAATTTGCGATTTGCGATTATTCAAAATACAAAATTCGGAAATTTTTGCACTTGAATTTGCTGTTGACAAAAAAACCACCAATTTTCATAAATATCAATAAAAGCATACAAAAATGGAGCAATTTTACAAATAAAAGCACAAAAATTGCAAGTTACACACCAAAGCCACCCAAAAACCAAACGCAGCATGTTTAGGGTAGAATTACTAAAACGCTAGTGCGCTGTTACTATTATCCACCTCATTGGTTGTTGCAGTGCCACGTGGTTTTTGAATAATCGCATCATCCCTATATTCGTATAATCGCAAAATATTTCTTATTTGTGAAACCCCCTATTGGCTTGTTTCGATAAGATAGAGATCTGAACATGACTTATACCATACACCATTGTATAAAGAGCAGAGTCTGAGCTTTAAATTAAAAGTAAAATCACGCAAATATCTTTGTTACAACAGGAGATAAATAACTCCTAACACACAATTATTTGTTTCAATAATAAAAAAAATGCGCTTGTACTGGGTATGGGGGAACATCTTTAGGTTGTTTGTGTACAATATACGGTAGTTGGAGTGCTGTTATTATTTTTTCAAAATCCTTTGTCGTTTGATGGCACAGTGGCGTCATTTTTAAAATTCATTTTCAATTTTTAATTGCTGATATCAGATGGGCCATTATTTTCAAGAATCAATTTCACATGTGGATTCCTGGCACAAGAAGGGTCAAACTCAAAAGGGGCAATCATTTTTTTCATTTTCAATTTTGCTACCAAAGCTGCGAGTTGCGATCCACAATAAATCTGTATAAACTATAACAATAAAAAAAATAAAGAATCTTTTACTAACCGGTAACTATTTGCTGAAATTGGCGACGACATAAAACTGCAACTCTAAAATTTGAAAATTTGAAAAAAATTATAAATTTAATTTCAAGTTTAAAACCAATTAAGCTTAACTAATTCTTTACCTGATCCGAGTTTTACAGGAAATCGCATTAAACGTCATTCGACGACACTGAAAACTATTCATGATTCACGATTAGCCACTCCCAACTCAATCGAGTTGGATAAAAACAAAACAAAAACAAAATAAAAAAAAAAATTAAAAAAAAAAAATTGCGCAACTTAACAGTTTAACTGGCAAAATTCGTCAACCTGCGCCTATACAAAACTACTGCAAAAATATGGCGGAATCCTGACGTGGCGGGAATTCTATACCCGAGGCTGGATTCCACCCACGGTCCGGACCTATCGTCCGGCCGACCTCATATCTACTCCCGGGAGGCTGGGATCGCTCCCCACGAATCCAACCTAATGCTGCCGACCTCCACAAACTAAAGGACTGGGAGTCTGGGACCCGGATTAAAAATCAACATAAACATAAACATAAACAAGAACAAAAACAAACATCAAAATCAAAATCAAAATCATTCCGTTTTTAAGGGATTTTGGGCTTTAATAAAAATTCAAAGTGCGTGTTGCTATCAGGCTGACGTCAGGGCAAAAAGAAATTCACGGTTTTATTGTCCCTCGATGTCTTCACGGGTGCAATGGGACTGAAAGGCAAGAAAATTATTCCCTAACATGATACTCGACCGCTAAAAAAACACACTCTGGCTTGACTAAGCGAAAGAAATCGAGAATGGACGAGAGGTGGAACTGACAGTAACTGACTGACGGTCGAGCGATACCTGGTCCATGAAATCTATTTACCATTCGAAACTCATTCAAAACTGCTGTCTTCGCATCCCGCATCCAACGGTGGCCACATCTCCCATGACTTTTCTGTCTGGAAATAAAAGTGAAAAAATTAGTGAAAATGTATAAATTTTCTCTGAAGTAATAGAAAAAAATTGACTATTTTAATATTAAAGTGAGAAATCTTAAAATCTCATCGACAAACAGGTCTCATCCCCCCAAAAGTCCACTACACCATAGTATAATTTACTCTGTGCGAAAACTATAGTTAATCAACCCACCATTTCATCTCGTTCCCCATCCCTATCTTCTTATTTACTTTCCACTTTCAAGCCTCATCTTCACTTTATATTAAAGAAAAGAAGAAAAAACACAAACCCTCCACACACAAACATTCCTTACACAAACATTAAGCCTCAGGAAATCAATTTTTCTAAGTAAAAAACTGCAAATACCCAAACTAAAACCAAACAATACAAAACCCTCTTTCTGTATCAGCAATATCCCACATATCCCTAAATTTCCTGTTCAATTGTTAACTCCAAACTCGACAAATCAGCTGCAGGGATGCAATGCAAGAAGAATATCAAACAGACAAAACAATCAGGACAAATCGGATAAACCCCGGTCTTGGATCTAGATCAAAATATTGAACTTTTTTTCCCTTTCTTTACACTGGAAATCCAAATGACTAAAAAAATCATTAGACACTTCATTTAGTGACAAAAGAGTGTCTAAATTTTATTCACTTAAGGCAAAAATGAATGAAATTGATCAGATGTCTATTTTATACTCTAGAAATCCAAAAGCCTTTATTTAAAGCATTTAAAGTGACTAAAAAGCTAGGGCTACAGCAGTTTTCTGTCGTTTAAGTGGGACTAAATAAAAAGTGACTAAAATTTAAATCTATGCCTGTATTTGATCATAGAAATAATGTCTGGCCTAAAATGATAAGAGCCACAACTGTTTTCATCAAAATGTTTTTCCCTAACAACATCACATGAAAACTGTGACCAGTAATGAATTCCACGATGTTTTTTACTCCTAATATCATAATTTAAAATTCAAAATCAATCTAGAAAAAGTTTTATTCACAATTTTTAAAGTAAACAATGAGTTTGCATGTCCCAAAATGATAGAGCCATCGATGTCCAGCATATAAAACTTGTATCTAATATGCAAATTTGTATACACAGACACTAAAACATTAGTAAAAATCAAGTTGCCTGCCATTTTAAACCCCATTTGTGTATTATGATTGTTTTTGTCACATTTGACGTTACAACTTCTCTTGATACACGATTAATGTAAGAAGATGGAAGTAGTGACGTCAAAAGTGAGAGAATTCACTTGTATTCCTAAGATTGGTCTATTGAATTCTATGTTTAATTTTCCTCAGTGAAATTTAGTAATCATGGATTTAAACGTTAGTCACTTTTCATTTAGACCCAATTAAACGACTAGAAAACGGCTATAGCTTTTTAGTTAGACTTTTGGATTTCCACTGTAGTACAAAACACACTGGATCACACGATTCTTGTAAACTGCGACAATTTCTTTGCCCCAGATTAATTGTTTGTCGATTCTGGTCAATTATTTATTTTTACCCCCATAATTTGTGGGCGAGTTTGTTCGACTTTATCGGTTTTTTACACCTAGAAATTGATTGCCCTGTATTATGACGGTGTAAGCAATCAATTTTATTACTGTATTTTCAGTTCCCATGCAGGAAATAAAAAGATAAAAATAAAAAAAAAAGAAATCAATGTGCTAAGCCTTGCACACTTGATGCTTTTACAGCTAATGAGGTGTTTCAACACGAACTTGTTTACGGACAAATAAATGCTGACGTGGCAGGGTATCAAGCGAGAAGTCTTTAATTAGACTGAAGATGGGGTGCTGGTTTTACGCGTGGTCGTTAGCACGCTAAAAATTCTGCGGTTCGTCTATATATTCTGATTTGGGTGAAAGTGAAACTACCGAAAGAATCCGGCTGTTCGGGATTGATCGATTGGATTCCTTGCGTATTGCTCAGTACTCACAGAATGACCAATTTGCCCACAGAATAGTACGTTACAGAAAAAAGTGCTAACACATTCAGTACCAGGAAAGTCTGTGTCGGGAGCCTGTGAGCAGAAAAAATAAAATTTGTGAGATCGGAACCGCAGAAAAAATTTTAATTTTTCCGTGCCAGACTTTCTGTGGCTTGCAGCCAATAGCAACCTATCGTCAGTCTTGTAGCATGATCGTATCTAAGGCTATAACTCTAGGGACGTGACACGCCTATCCCGAAAGCATTGCGCGTTTGATACCAATAGCGGTAAGAGTTGGTACAGTGCCCCTAGCGACAATATGTGGAAAAATTTTCAGACAAGCATTGAGATGCGGAAAAATCGTATTTCGGCAAGCAAAATAAGCCTTATAACATACCAGTAGGGTTTTGCCAATGTTGAGAACATCCAAGGCTCATTTTGCTTGTCGAAATGCGAATTTTCGGCATCTCAAGATGCTTGTCTGACAATTTTTCCACATATTGTCGCTAGGGGCGCTGTACCAACTCCTGCCGCTATCCGCATCAAGTGTGGGATAGGCCGTGTCACATCCCTGGGGTTATAGTCCTAGATCGTATCAACATATTGTGAATGAGACATAATGGGGACCATACCCCGTTCACACTTGAACTACTTTTTGAGAAAGTTATCATTGATTGGTTATGTCTGGCAAAATTGCAACTTACGCAAAGAAAAATCAAGGCATTAGAGGCATATTTGAGATTTGTAACGTAGTCTCTCGTCACATTTGAACCGCCCACTTCGAGAAACATTACTCTTCACACTTAAACCACTTTTCTATATCTTTAAAAAAAATGGCAAATCTTCTACAACTTAAGGTTATGAGTACTCAGCTTAAGACTAGGGTGTGTTTACTGGCCACATAGTTGATTGTGCGCATATGTGAATACCCAGCCACCAATCGCTTTGTCCCCGATTACTACAACAATATGGGTATTCGGTCTGTCCACATCGTACCATTTCGATCAATGTCCTGTTCATTCGTTCGGAAATTCCATTTTGTTTATTTTAATAAATAAAGTAATCTTTATTCGGTTATTGTCCTCTCCTAAACTTTTCTCTCATATGCCGCAGGTCGATACCACGGCTCAAGTTCACATTGTTGTCGATATCGATGAAAACATTGATAGTGTCACTCCTTGCCACTAGTTGCATGGGAGTGGTTGCTGGCGGCTGAGTGACAAAAACATCAAAGGAACCGCCCAACACTACCCTGCTGTATCCCCTCTCTCTTCTATTGGCATTTGATTCCTCTCTATCCAATATACAGTAATTGTAATTAGTGCTATTTATGAAGCGTCTTAATTAGACGCCTTCTTTTATCATGTGCAGTAAGTTAATAGTTGTTACCTACTATAGTATACACTATATGTTGTTATGAGTTAGGTACTGTAGAGGTCACAACTGACGAGCCAAATGCCGAGTTATGTCCGAGCGAACAAGGAGCAAAAGTTCCATTTGCAAATAATTTAGTATTTGGCTTGGTAACAACCTGCACTCCCATTCTATATTTTAATCACCGGTTTAACGCCGCACACACATACAGGAGAGAGTTATGCCTGTACAGTCTAGGCTTATTATAGATCCCTAGTGAGCCATCTTGGTACCCTTCACTGGTATCCAGATAGACCCTAGTGCCAGTGTTGTAAAGCACCGGTTAGTGCTATTATGAGTAAAACAAAAGAAGTGTTTCAAATACAACTCCAGATCATCTACTAATTTAATAGCGATAATAAAAAATTATAATACCTGTATGATACAACAAGAATATTCACACATTAACATAGGTATCGCACATCGACAACAAAGATAAACTTTGATACAAGATTTCTAGGCTGGACATAGATGGATGGCTCTATCATTTTGCGACATGCAAATTCATTGTGTACTTTCAAAATTGTGAATAAAATTTTTTCATGATTGATTTTGACTATGAAATTACCGTATGGTATTCGGAGTAAAAAAAACATTGTGGAAATCATTTCTGGCAACAGTTTTCATGTGATGTTGATAAGGAAAAAGATTTTGATGAAAACAGTTGTGGCTCTATCATTTTGGGACAGACTATATTTCTACGATCACAGCCATAGATTTAAATTTTAGTCACTTTTCATTTAGTCCAACTTAAACGACTATGAAACAGCTATAACCATAGCATTTTAATCACTTTAAATGCATAAAAGAAAGGCTCTTGGATTTAACCAACTGTAGAATAGACATCTAACCAACTTTAATCATTTATGCCATAAGTGTATACAATTTAAACTCAATTTACCCACTAAATAAAATATCCAACAATTTTTCCCTCACTTGAATTTCCAGTGAACTCACCCATCAACTCTTCCAACATTTCCCCAAAGCAAAACTTCAATCAAAAAACTTCTCCAAACAAAACACAAAAAATTAAAAACAAAACTCGACATTTGCCACACATTAATCCCTTCACAAACTGATTACCGGTTCAATTCTTCCCTCCCAAACCCTCAACACTCACAACCAGGCATCCTGGCAGCGCGCCAAAGAAAGCAAAGCTCTTTTATGTAGTGTTGAAAGTTGTAAATATTCTAATAAATGCCAAGAACCATCATACCTGTAAATTCATGAGTGCCGAATCACAAGAGGGTCATGATTTTTTCCCCCTTCCTTCATTTTTCCACTTCTCCCATCATCCACCACGTGAAAAATTCCTCTTGCAGGGATCCTGCAAAAGATCAATCGTGCGGTTGAGTCCATTTAATAGTCGAATACTTTGTGTATTAAATAAAAATCGATGTGAAAATTTACTTGTAAAATGTGTCACGCCAGACATTTGCTTAAACCGCAAATTTCTTAATGAAATGTGCAGCTCGTTAAAATTTAATGAGATTCACATTTCACTAATTATGTCACCTGCTGAAGCAAGGTGATAATACTTTTTTTTTTGCGGCACTCGAAGCCTTTAACTTGTAATTTTTCATCATCTTTTCTGCAGCTCAAAGATTTGTAAAAAGTTCATTATCACTTAATTATGACAAGAAAATGGTTGATAATGTAGATTAATAAATCAATTTACATATTGTTTTTTTTCTCTCTTGATGGAATGTAATTAATCATTAGTTTAGGGTGGCATTAATTTAATTGGATGATTTAAAAATGGATGCAAATTAATTTTTTTAATCTTATAATTTTTTATTTTTTATTTTTTGAAATGTGAGTGAGAAGTTTTTGATGTTTTTAATGTTTGTGGTGATGGTATTGTGGTCTGGTGGTGAGTTTTGGAACTGTATGGTGAATGAAGAGATCTGCATGAAGGTTGAGGGATGTCATAAGTTGATATTCGACTTATTAGAGATCTTGGGCAAACAATATTTAGTTATTGAATGTGTGGCCTAGACCAATCTCCATAGGAATAACATGGGGTTCTGCCCTCAAGACATGCGTTCAATGATTTTACGTGATTAGAATGTTGGTCACGGTATTTTAACGTTAAAGGAACCTTTTAGGACATGTTGTACTGTACGTTCACTGTATTCCAGGTCAGAAATTTCTTCAATTTTCTTTGCAAATTAGGGAAAACTAAAATTGCGATAACCGCAAGCAAAATCACCATTGCCCAAACAATCATTTAAACCGTAAAATAATCAATGGATAAGGGTTTATTGATGTTTTGAAGCAAGATGGAATAAGAATTTGTCATAAAACTTAGTCTGGAAAAGGTTATTTACATGTTTCTCCCACTCCACCAAAGTTTGTCGCACCCAAATTTGACACTTTGTTGATTTTTGAGCGTGCCATAAAATATTAGGTGGAGCTGTTTTTAACCTTACTCTTTCTTGTACTAAAGGTTTTTTACTCTAATTCATATAGTTTTTTTAAAAATAAAAAATTTGACCATCAGCCAAATATATGGTGCGCACTATATAAGAAATGCCTTGAACACCTGAGTGAAAATAGCAGTAGGTGTCTCGCTAACTCAGTACTCATAAACTAATTCTAGGGCTGGAACCTAGTCTAACAGCAGACAACTAGGTCACAGAAACAATGGTATTCATCATAAATCAGTAGTTAAATTGGAGTTGAACTTGTGAGACTTCCTTCTTCTACTCAGCTAACAGCGACTAACCTTAACTTTGCCCACCAGCACTTAGAACCCTCTAACAATCGCTTCATGGCGTGGAGAGGGTTCGTCTGGACACCAGTAAAGGGTTACCAAGTTGTCTTGGTTAATCAGGGATTCTAACAAGCGACATTAAGGTTGCGCTACTAATTCAGGTCGCAGCGGTAAAAACTACTATTAATCCATCATCAAAGTCATCGTCGGACTCCAAATACACGATAGCTATATCTGATTTATTTACATTCCTGCCAGAAGGCCATGATTCTGCCAACACTCATACCGCACACATTATTTCATCTCTGACCAATCCATTTTTTACCACAAACTAAATTTCCATTATTTTTCACCCGGACACAACAACTTCAAAAATTCCTCCCCATCAATTCCCAGCAAACTATTCCATCCAACCATTCCCCTTGAATCCCAAAAACTTTATTAAATTCATTCCAGCAAACAAAGAAAGCAAGCTTAAAACTCTTAATTGATCAACATGAAAAAAATGAATGCAGACAAGAAATGAATTCATTTCTTAAACACAACTGAAGATTGTAATTATACACCTCTTGTATAATTATCACTTACAAATTAAAATTAATGAGTTTTTTCCCTTTTCATACAAACACCATAATCTTTAATTAAATTTACTCCATAAAAAATATTCTCCCCATTTTCTGACTCTTAAAAAAAATCAATCTTTTAATTCAATTCCAAAACAAAATTTATTGCAACAAACAAAATCAGTTAATACCTTCAAAAATGGATCATTACCCAACATGTCACATGCTTCATTAATCATCTGATTCAATTCACTACTGCACACTAAATTGACATTTAAATAACAATTTTTTAAATTAAAATAATGAAAGCAAGTAAAGGAAGGAAAAAAATTGCATTTTTGAAAACCCAGCAGACACACATTAGTGAGAAATGGGAAGAAAATTCAAAATATTGGAATATGCTTAAAATATTGGTGTAAAAAGCACAATTCCCATGTCATGTGCCAATGAAAATTACTATGCCACTTAATTTAATTAGGTTTCATCAGATGTGGCAGTTCAGCTAGGGAAAAGTTATAGTTAATTTGCAAATCTGTCATCATTAATTCAATTCATTCCTGCCTTAACATTCCATGCTATGCTCAACTCCAGCAGCAGTTTTGGAGGTGAAAAGAATATCACAAAGTGACACACCCTTGGTTGTGTGTATAGAATTTGGCTGGGTGCTGGGTGTGGGTGGGGGATAAAGGATGGGGGGATGGGGTGAGTGTGTGTGCCATAACTGCACTTAATGTAGTGTAATTTTTATTGGTTTTGTGCATGACATGGTGCTATAAGTCATGTTGGTGAAAAAAAGGGCATTAAAATGTTGTCGATGAAGAACTCACTTTGGGTTTTGTACATGCAGTTGGGCTATTAAGGTTATTGTGTCTTTGTTGGGTTATTGATATGGAATAAAGGGCTGGGGCAGGTGGAAAATGTCTGAATGTGGTTGACTGGGAGTTAGGATAGGAATTATTTTGTCGCGCATAAAATTCAGTTTTTATTAAATAAAAAAAAATGTCTTCCTGTAAGACTTTATGACTTAATATACATGTTTATACACCAGTTTAACACATTTTGGTTAAAGTTGGATTTCCTGCTAGCATGCGTTGAGGAGGAATCTTAAAAAGTTAGGGTAAACTTAAGATTTTGTCACGAACTGTATATGCCCGATCTTCCGAAGTAAAGCCTTAAAATCTTTGGACGTCATCAAAGAATCCCAGAACATCGGGTCAATCCATAGAAACCGAACAGCATCTTGGTCTTGATGATGTCCGAAACAACCGGAACCAGGTATGATCGCCGTCGTATAAGCAAAGCTGCACATTCTGGGTTGAGCGATGGTCCAGTATGCAAACAATCGTTCGTTCTAAACAGTCCCTTTCCATGTGACGAGGCATCGAAAACAACCTGCACCTTGGCCGTAGCCCTATCCTCTCGAATGACCGCATGATGCGGGATATAGTAGACCGGAAAATCAGATTCCTGGAACTCGGGAACGTACTCCGCATGATCCAGGTCAAAATAGGCTTATATAGCACCCATATGTTGGCAGAAAACTTTAAAAACAAATGAGGTTAGTCAAGACAATTTGCCCAAATAGACCCTAGTTGCCCAATTAAGTGCAAGAGTTCTAGTGCCAGTGGTTTAAATCTACGGTTAGTGATATTATAATTACAACAAAAGAAGCCTTTCAAATACAACTCCAGTTAAACAACTGATATTTTTGCAAGTGAATAATAGATATTTACCAACACCCAAAACCTTGACAGTCCCTTTAATGCCACTCGACATTTCCATCAGTAAAAACTCTTTCTTTTAACAAACTCCTTTCTAAAAAAAAAATTCAAAATTCAAATTTAATGTCATGTTTTTTCCCTAATGATTTTTATGATTAAATAATAAATCTAAATATTTTTTTTATTAACAATATCAATCACAATGTAAACATTTCAGAGCTTTTGGAAATGGAAAAAAGTATTAATGGTCACATGAGAAATTTAAGAGGGATATGGAGGAAAGGAGAGAGAAGGGGGAGAAAAATCTATTGAAAAAGAAGGGAAATAAAACACTGTCAATTTTGCCAACCTCAGAAAGAAGAATGGGCTTCATATTTAAAATCCATCATTTTAAAATTAAAAGTTCCTTGCTTTAAATGCACAGAGCTCCTAAGATTAATGTCAGGACATGACAAATCATAAATTCAGGAAAAAAATAAAAGAAAAAAAATAAAAGTTTTTTTTTCCTATTCGTTCTGTAACTATTTCCTTCTGGACAGAGAATTGCCTGGATGCACAGAGCCATGGTGGAAGAAGAGAGAGAGGAGAGAGATCCTTAATCATAAAGAAATGACAGGGCCTAGTGAAATAAATGGCTTCAGCTGTTCGCCTCACAATCGCCATCTGGTGTTCACTGAGGAGAATCAATGACAAGGCACCAGTGAAATGTTGGCCATGTTTAAAGGTGGACTTCAAAAATCGTCCAATGCGATGTTTGGACATTTTTGATTTTAAGGATGCCGGTATAATCGTTGACAATTATTTCATCGTCTTTAAATCTCTTCGTCTCCGAACATTTTGCATTTTCCTTCTTTGCGTGTTTTCTAATCGTGAGTGACTCTGAACGATAATCTCTGCTCGGCATCCGATGGCGATCACTTTACGTCAGGAGGCACGTGTCAAAGAAGTGTCTGAACATTGATAGCTGTTATTAGGCAAATCTGGTGAGAGATCTTCTAGAAGGTAGTGTCCCTTAATCACACAAAACCACATTTGGTAGGTACAGTATTCCCTCTGCCACACTACTTTACATAGTAAACTGTGTGTAAGTAGCGAAAGATTTATACTTCACATCAAAAATGTGTCATAATAAAGCCTGCTGAGACCACCGTACTAACAACTTGTTAGATGTCTGTTCCAAGAGGCAAGTAAAGTGAAATTATTTTTCCTGAAGGATTTTATGACTTAATATACATGTTTATACATCAATTTAACACATTGGAAGCATTTGACTGTTTTCGGGCTGTGGTCGATTATTCGAAGTTCCCCCAAGATACGTTCATCTTCGGCGACTTCGATTAATAGCAATGAAAGCTATTAATTTTTTATGTCTTCCTTCCGCCGCAGACTGTCATTTCATTTATCGCTGGCTTCGAACGTGAAGGAGTGAGCAAATTATGCTTAAATGCTAATATCTTATCAACCAAACCTGTGCGGTCAGCAACTGACGTGACGTTTCACGTTTGATTTTCATTGTTAGGAAAATGAAATTACTTCCCACAGGAATCAAAGCTAATTCTCACCCGACGAATAAAATTCCACCATCAAAAACACCAATTTGGCAATTTTCACTAACTTCAATTTTTGTAGTTGTCCCTCGTTTTAGCGACACCTCACTTTAGTGACATAGTTGGACAATTATAACTCCCATAGGAATAATGACTACCCGACTCTAGTGACATGTTTCCTGGGATAATTGATGTCACTAAAGTGAGGGAGAACTCTGTAGCAATAAAGTACTTGTTAGTTGTTAGTCCTGTTTCATCACAAACCACTGCAAATACATCTGCCTTTATTCCTCCGGTAACATCACCATGTTCGGTAAATCCCTAAGGCCAGTTAACCAAGTTACCAGGCCACTTAGAAAACCAATTACACGCTAGCAATAACATAATCAATAACAATCAATCAATTATAAACAGCAAGCAGACAACTAAACCCAATCTTTGCTAACAAAACTGAGGTGTCATGCGTTGCCAAGACATCACATTGTTTATTCCATTCCACGATAAATACATACAGTAAATACAAGTAGAAAACCAGCCACTACATCAGTCAATCTAATCCATTCGTATACGTTTTGTTACTATAGAATTTGGAGGAGCCTTAAAATATCACATTCATTCACTCATTTACTTCATTTTGCTTGTCACTGTGGTGACCAATACAACAATTTATCATTACATAATAATTGTACACTTTGTAAATTTAAAACTACAATCAGATACTCTGCCCTAAACATAGTTACCGTATTTACTCGATTTGCGCGCGGGTGTCACTTAGCGCGCAGGTATCGGGTAGTGCGCGGGGGTCGGGCAAATTCTGC
>JAQFZO010000882.1:0-19695 GCA_034695885.1 Geophilus flavus | reverse complement strand
CGCTTAAAAATTATGGAATACTGATTTAGTGTATCATTTAATAAAAATAGTGTATTTACACTGTAAATAGTGTAAAATAAATAGTGTAGCATTCAGTTAAATTAGTGCACGCATATAGTTAGTGTCAAGTTTAGTTATAGTAGTGTAAAAAAAAGTTAAAATAGTGTTATTTTAAGTAGTGTACATTTCAGTTTTTTTTTAGTGTAAAATTAAGGGAAAATAGTGTATCGAAAATGTTACTTTTAAAGTGCATGTAATTGCATATTTCGATGGTTTTTAGAAATGCATGCATATTTACTTGATTTTAAGGTTTGGTGATTTATGGCAATTTTTGGATGGAGTTTTGTGAATTTTGGCAACACGTAGTTAAATTTTTGCACATTTTTGCAATTTTCTGTAGAATGGTGGTTGATTTAATCAAATTTTGGCGATTTCCCTTAAAATTTGGTGATTCTTCCCATTTTGGATAAAATTCAAACTGACACCACAAAAATTTGAAAAAATTAAATCAGAAGTCGATATCTAGTTTAATTTTCGGAAATTTCTTTGAGTGGACAATTGCAATATGAATTATCTGAAATTTGCATAAATTCAACCGAAAATTTATTAATGATTAAATTTTTACAAATTTTTGTGATTTAAGTTTGAATTTTGTCCAATTAGTGTATATTTTCCCCCTATCTATTGACTTTTGGCAAATTTTAATGGCATATTTAACAGCATATTTCTATAATTTTCATAGCATAAATACATGCATATTTTTAAGTTTTTAAAAGCATAAATTTCCATGCCTTAGGTATCAATAATTCAAAAAATTTAAATTTTTTTTTTTTTTTTTGCCAGGAAGAAAATAAATGTAAGTTTTGAATTTGGAATTTGCTGACGTCACAGCTGGTCATGAATTAGCATGGATGGACTATAATCCTGAGAAGAAAGGAAAAAAACAATTGTCAAGTTGGCTAATACAAATTCTTCGCACAAAACTCGAAATCCTGCGAGGTGTGGATAATGAAACCAAGGGTAAATCCTGGAGCACAAGAAGGGGGTAAAAAGGTCTTGGAAGTATTTCCTTTGGCTGGGGTGATTTGCTGTAATTAAGTTATCTGATTGCATTGACTTGGGCCTGACTTGCAAGAAGCATAATGAGGGGAAAAAGGCAGCACGGGGTGATTGGAGGGGATATAAAAAGAGGGGAAAACGTGGAAAAAGAAAATAAGGGAAAGCAACTTGCTTCGTGTAAATTGGAAAAAACGCCCTTGTACTGTAGGTGCATAGGTGAGTTTATATTTCATTAATTCGTGCAGTAAAATTGGGGAAAACTTTCCGTTTATATTGGATCTCAAAGTTTTCTTCGCACGTCTGTTTGTGTTTTGTGCAACCCTCGCCATCATGATCACTATGGTGTGGTGGTGAATGGTGAAATAAAAATGGAATTTTAAGCTTTCTTATTATTTTATTTCTCGGTTCTGCAGATACTCCTCTAATATTTTAACCCTTGGCCTGATATTATTATATTATAAAATAAATTGCTTTTAATACACCGCAAAGGTGTAGCCGAGAAAGGAGTTAGGATCAGGACCTATTCGACTGCCCTACCTCCAATTCCTTGACAAAAATAAATTACTCATTATTTTACTAGATTAAAAATTAGTTTTTGACATATAAAACATAAAACTTCTTGGAATATTGTATTTCAAAGTAGTGTGTGCATAAAAAAATTTTTTAAAAAATAAAATAAATAAAAATTCGTTGCAATGCACGGCTTTAAAAATATTATACGACGGTTTATTTATCTTTGCATGATATGAAGTTTTATTGTTATTTTTTTTTTTTAAAAAAACGTAGCTATGATATCCGAACATTAGCCTTGTTTTATATATTAATATTTATTTGTATGACCTAAAGGTGATTTTTTTTTTTTTTTTAAATGTTGTTTGTTGCCTTTTGTCTGTCTTCTGTCTGTCTTCAATATCAAAATTGTGGCTATGCTTCTGGTAAAAAAAATCAAGATGTGTCAGCAGAATGAAAAAGTTATCATTGCTAACATAATATTCATATCTGTGATGCTGACTTTCAACCAAAATACACATTTAGAAAATTACCAATATCCCAATACATGAAATTAGCACCTCAGAAAATTACTACTATACAGAAATGAAGAAAAGTAACCATCAGTCAACGTCCAGCTGATAAACATCCAGAAAAAGGAACATTCACACTCGATTTGCTCCTTCTGCACCTCCCCGTAAAATTCTAATGGCGTGTTTCAAGTTTGCTAACCATTGGTGATGACTTCCCGGCAAACACAGGTCATCAAATGTGATTACTGTAAATGAGGTCATCAAAAGTCATCAAAATGATCATTTGAGATTTTTCTGATTCAAGATGCACGCCGGCAAGCTAGCAAGCAAGCCTACCATCAACTGCCTCGAGTGCACTTTAAAACAGTAATAGTCTCAAGGAAAAAAAAATTACAATTCGACTTTGGAGGTCCAGGATCTTTGCTGAACATTGCAGACATCTCGTGGCCGAGCAGACAACTCTGCCCTCACCCTAGATTCACCCATGACCAATCAGCTTGTACACAGATTCACCCCAATGTCGTCCCCCTCTTCCGCGTATCTACAGAACATGCGCATTTCAAGCGGAAACTTAACCCGTTAAAATTGAAGAGGTTGTTATGTTATGGTTTTAAAGTAAACTTTTTTTAAGAGCAATTTTAATTGCCTCATCCCAACTTTCAACCCCAAAAAAAAAATAGAGAAAGAGGAAGAAAAAAAAAAGGTCAACCAATTTTGCATGTAGTCTTGCAAAAGACATTCAAAATATGCCTAAGGTCTAGATTAATTGTACGGCTCCGTCTAGCGGAGTCTGCTCAAAGATAACTGCAGCAGGAAAGGAGTAATGGGTCCCAATACGAAAGGGGAAATAAGCTGAAGGCTCTTTGGCAATAAGATCTCTTGACTTGCTTCTAACGGAACTATACAAAGTCAAGAGTAATTTGAAATCAATACTCTAAGTCATTAGGAAAAGTTCACAGAAAAACTTTTGTGAGTTTAAGCAAAAAGGAGGAAAAAAACTAATTTTTTTTCTATTCCTTTTAACTTTTAATTTTTTTTTCTCAAATTCTTCACCTATACCCTACCCTCTACCCTCAATTAGACTACTAATGGGAATTTAGAATTTTCCTTTTTATAATTTTAAACATCTAATGTAAAAACATTAGATGTCATTGAAGTAGAGAAGAAAAAAAAACTGCTATGAAAGGATTGAGCATCAATCATTGTTATCCTCTGCTCTAAAAAAAGAGTGACGTCACTTACCACAATTCCTCATTACTATATTCAAATAGACGACGGACCATAAAATAAAAATATAATTGATACAAAAAATAATGTCAAAAAAATTTTTATCTTTAAAAAAAATAAAAAATCTTTTCTGTTCCTTCCTTCGTCAATCTTTTTTGTTTTTCAGTTTTTTTAGAGCAACAAGAAAAACAAAGAAAAAATCCTATTTACAAGACCGAAAAAAGAAATCCTCACTAAAGACCTTTTACCATTTTACAAAAGTGTGTTTTCCAAGTCCATTACACTAGAAAAGTTCATCTTTAATTTATTCGCAACTCCCAATAGGAAAAGTCAACAAAATCCGTAACATTTTTATTCAATTAATAAATAGAATCGATAAATTTATCAAATTCATCAAATTAAACTCGTACAAATCCAACCATCACCTGTAGTTTTATTATCTTTCTCATTTTATTCTCCCACATAATGTTTTTATCTTTTTTTTTTCTACCATTTTCCTTTAACTTTGTGATTGTTCCTTTTTAGAAGTACAATATTACATGTGGCCAAGTTCTTTCTTATTAAGTCTTGATATAAAACCCACTAAAAAGAAGTTGGTATATACAATCTAAAGGGGAGGGAAAAGATCTGACAAAAAAAAAATCACCAACATATATGAGATGGTCGGAGATGGAATTATAAATAAATAACGAAGAAAGAGGGGGAAAAGGAAATGGAAAGAGCAAAGATACTAGCGATGCTTCTATTCTAGAAAATGCTGCTGGCAGTGAAGGAATGAGAGAAAACTTGCATTAGACTCCAGCCTAAGGGATGAAGCTCAAGAAGGGGTTTCCAAATTGATAGCTTTGCACAAATAATGTTGAATAAATGTATGGAAATATCTGAAGGTGACATTCTTTTTTTTCTACTTATTTAGATGGAAAAAAAAACGATGAGATTGCGTCAATTCGATATGGAAATGTGTTTTAAAAAATAGAGTGCTGAAATTTCGTGTTTGATAAAATGGAAAAACAAAATTTCCTGTAGTTTGGGAATGAAATTATGGTGGCGTGGCATTATTATCTTCTGAGAGAAATTTTTTTTTAAATGTCTGAATAATGTAAGTAATAAAAGCTTCTCTCTCTCTCTCTCTCTCTCTCTCTCTGCCTTGCCTTTCTGAAGAGTAAAATCAATAATGGTGCGATGGAATGACGCCAGATGGCGTAAGTGGACAGCGGGCTTTCAAGGTATTTTGATGGTTTGAACTTTGAAATATTTTCTTGTTCATAACTTCTTTGTCTTTCGTAAGGTATACAAATAATTTTACTGATTAAGTGATTATAGAGAACATACAGAACATAGGATACTCGATATAGATTCCCTACTTGATTAATGACCGAGCTCAAATGTTTTTACTCTTTTAACTCATAATTAGAAGTAAATAAAAGTGCAATAAAGGGACAGTAAAAAGAAAGAAGTCAATCAATCACTCATAAAAATGCGGGAAAAGTTTGTTTATGGTTGCAATTTTGGTCAAATAGGTATTTTAACAGTTTAATGAGATGTCAAAACATGAGTTAGCCCAGCAAAAACTCTCTCGTCTTGACTTGACAGTCATATAAACATTAACCTAGAGGATTTTTACTTGTTTTTTATTTACCCAAAATTTGTAAATTTAAAACGAAAGAAAAAGTGGTTGTCGATGAGCATATTTTCTATTCAGTGACTTATTTCGATCTCTATTTACTCATGGTTTCTTATTTCTTCTGGTACCGTAGTTGATTTTAAAACCAGAAATAAAATCGTCACATGACGAACACTAATTTGTTAAAGAAAAAAAAAAATTCGAGGGTAACGAACCCTCAACTCAACTAACAGGTCTCATAATACAACGAGTCTATCATATTTCCCAAAATTAATTATTCCCATTAATGTTGCTTATTACCCCGTAATTTTCGATATATGCAGATTTAACTATGTCTCCCAGACAGTGGATGATATGATTAAAAATTAGCAAATGCTTTTCCTTCAAGTTTATGAAGTGAATACTCTGAAATGTATAAATAAAAATGTTAAGCGCACGTGTTTTCTTTATTACTCCATAAAAATGTGCGTTTGATTTTACTTTCTACTTTGGAGTAAATGCTATACTTCTTTTTAATCATACCACTCACTGTTATAACTCATTTACTCTTCGAACCTAACCTGTAGCAGTGTCGTACGATGCAGTCCACGATCCGCGGAGTCCTTCCATCTGCCGCTCTTGGAGCGCTATTTTACTTTTGTGTTTGGTGCCAATCAAATGAGCATCGAGCTGTAATTGAGACGTCATCGTAACATTGCAAACGGTACAGATAAACTTTTGCTTCGTTTTGATCTGAGCTTTCTTTGGCGGATTGCTCGGAGGTGGCAGCATTCTACGACAAGAAAATTATAATTTAGCTTTTCAAATTCATTGTAACTCCTAACAAATAATAAAATAAATTTACTGTCGCTGCCATTTTCCAGTAGCTTGATTGAAGAATCCTTTAGGACAAGGTCCTTCCCCCTGAATTCGTCTTTGGTGGTTCCTTCCACTATAATGTTGCCTCGCCTGAACATCCGAATTGAAGGCAACGTCACATAACCGGCAGTATAAATCCTCTTCTCTCAATTCCTTTTTTTCCTAGTAAAATAAATAAAAATTTAATCAATACAAACATACTTAGTGTTTTAAAACTAAAATACAATTTTGAAGTGAAATTTTTTTAATAAAAATAACTTAATCTAAATAAAAATCATAAAAACTGAAATCACTTTAAAATAAAAAGCAGAAAAAGACAAACATTAGAATTTACCATAATTAAAATATAACCGTTTATATACCGTAACTAACAATTTAGTAAACTATTACAAAACTAATAAAACATAAAATAAGTTATCATATCATTAAAATAAAAATAAAAAATTTCAAAACAAAAGTATTCTTGGATATTCCTTATTTTACCACTCGGGTCCAGAATTCTAAACCAACACTGTATCAAGAAACTGTAAAAAAGAAATAGCGAACTCAGTTTCTTTTAAAAAATATTAACGTCTCACTTTTTCAATTTTCCCGTTAATCTGTTGAATGGGAATTCCTTTATCTTTTTTAATCTTTTCAATATATTGTTTTTCCTTCTTCTTATGATTTTTCCCTTCGTAATGCGACGTCGCTTGCAGTGAGCCGTTCAATTGAGTTGCACACAATTTACAGTACAGGGGTTGCAGCAGTTCGCTAGGAACACGTACTTCTTCTTCACAATAGTTAGTAACGACCAGAGATTCACTTTGCACCACGAGTTTATTTACAACCGTCGTGTCTGAAACCAACATCTCGTTGGGAAAAATCGACGGTTTCGTTGTGGTTTCGACAAGTTCGCTGAATTTTCTTTTCTTCGCAGGCATCAGGGGTTCCCTTTTGAAGGGCCGTGGCATGTAAGGTGGAATGACACCTTGACTGAATGTTCCCGGTATCGAGGGAAGAGGAGGCGGCGGCGGCGGAGGCGGTGGTGGCGGCGGGCATGATGGTCCTGGTCCGGCAGAAGATATTCTGGGAATGCGGTAGTTCAGTGGGAAAACGCACGTGAAGTCTAAATGGAATGTAAAAATTAATTAAGATTTTTTTTTTGATTATGTAATTGTTTTTGCTCCATGCAGAATTAAACATGTGTTGTTTGAATTAGGTTTATTTGTGAGCGTCGTGTAGAGTTCGGGGGGTAAGAAATGAAAGGCCCCCAGTAATGTGAGGTTTTATATTTGGATAAATTGGTTACAGTAGTTATATTCTGTGGAAGTTGCTGGTTTAATATAAACATTATTTTTCGTCGATGTGAAGATTCTTATTCTTATTTAATATTTTGTGGATTTAAATTTATATTTCAAATAAAAGGTCTGTTATATACATACCAGGGGGTCTAATTGCCATTTTTAAACTTGTGTTTCTATTAAATAAAATTTGCATTTACGGCAAAAGTGAATGTAAACACATTTGGCGTGATAACTAACGCTGACATGGCAACCATGTTGTGACATGTTAGTGCCTCTATTGCCCGCGAGATGGCAATGATTGCAAAGATGAACTGGGCAAAGATGAAAGATGAAGAGGATGAATTTCAGCTGTTAGATGTTTCAGATTTCGATATTTAATTATGTCAAAATAATCACTCATGATAAAATTAAAATATCAACTCTTCTTATTATTCCAAGTTCTTCCTTTTTATTTCAGAAATTTATCACTAGGCGTCGACGGAAAAGGCGGCATATTCAAATCAAGGTCATACAGATATCAGTTTAAAAAATAGAGAATCAGTTTATTTTTCCACGATTCCAGTACAAAATGTCACCAGTTAGTTTTAAAAAAACAGTAAAAATTAGAAAATGTTATGATTTTACAAAATATTCCATGTTTTCCCTACATAATCACTCATCGGAACGGTAAACATACAGCACGAACTTTGACTATTTTCTGATTTAGGAACAATCGATTCACCACAACAAACTTCCTTACGTGGATCATACGGTTTAAAACCACAACACTTAAATGCCTTATCATGTTCATCATAATCATACATACTTCTCTCGTAACCATGTTTACAACAATATTCTTTAGGCGTTCCAACGTCATCGTTACTTAACAGATCAAAACCACAACAGTGAACATTAGTCGCATTTGGCACAGAATGAAATATCTCATACCATTCGAAAAAACAACAAACCCCAGAATCCTTTGAATAAATCTTGCCGTTGCAACACACCTCGGTCAAAAAATTATACAGTTTATGATCACAACATACATCGCTCTCACTTTTTCTCTTCAATATTTCACCATTACAACACATTTCGCGTTCAGTATTGTAAGGTTTGTTGTTACAGCAACGGAAATTCTCACTTAAATCGATCAAACTACCCTGGCAACACTGCTGATTGTAAGCATTGTAAGAAACCCCCCGACAACACTCGTTATCATCAGGACGTTGTTTGTTTATTACAATTCCTGTCGTCTCACAGCAAACCTGTTTCATTCTATTGAAAGATTTCCCGTTGCAACAATCGTTATCATCTGGGTTACTTTTGTCAACAATTTTCAGCGTCTCGGGACAACAAATTTGCTTCGATGAATCGAACGTTACATTTAACCCACAGCAATCTAATTTCATGTCGTCATTCGGATAAATCATTCCTCCACAACACAACTGTTTGTACTCGTTTTCAATTACTTTATCCCCGCAACAATATTTACCAACAACTCCATCCACCACTTTAACGTCACTCATGTATAATTCAGAATAAAAATGACCTCTGTCCATATTTTTACAGCACGAATGAGTAGATATCTTATATTTTTTTCCGTTACAACACGCTTCTTCACGGATGTCGTAGATAGAGGAATGACAGCAACCTTGATTGGGAGATGTTTTCTTGTGAATAACGTCATTACAGCAAAGCTCCGTTTCGATATTGTGTGTTTTCGTGGTGACATTCTCTATTTATATTATACGTACGAGTAAATTTTTAAATCATAACTCAAAACAAAACTAATTTTTTTCTCCTTACCTACCGTATTTGATTAAACGACCCGGGTGGTCGGCGTAGCGGATCGTTGTCACAGCAGCAACACGGACAAAAAGCGAGGCCAAAGCGTACACAAACAGAATCATTCTAACAGCAGGTAGAACTTTCACCGATTTCACTAGTGAAGGTTGATGTAATGCAGGATGAATTGTGAGCTTCATTGTATTTACCTGGGATATCTTTTCCTGTATCTACACGTTATTCAATTGACTGTACCCTTGTGATGATATTTTATTTGCTCAGAAGCACATCCTCTAGGAAATTGTAATGTGAACTTGCTGCTACATGAACCGAAATATAAAAAAATTGAAGAGTTTGGGGAAATGTAGTTCTGCGAAAATTCCCTTTTTATACAATTCACGACATTCAAGCTGAGGAAACGTGATTTTGTTACCGAATGTGTGCGTATGTCAATTCTTATTGTGTTTTGAGTTATTACTGTCTATCAAATTTCGGGAGAATAAATAAAATTGTAATAATTCCGGATAAAAACCTAGGAAAAATGTTTATTTTATAATATTTCCTTTTTTTTTTTGGTTTTTAAATTTACAAATTAAAACTTGGATTTTTTTCTCAGTTTTAGAGTAAATAATCTAGATTACATTTCACAATTTTTTTAAAAGTAAATTTCAGTTGATGCACTAACGTGAGATGATTAAGTTCGAACATGTACAGTACAATACTTCTTACAATGGACGAGGTAAGTGTTTTAAACATGATTCATCAAGCTTGTGTTCATCGTGATGAAATCGGTACCAATCTGTAACTACAATTAAAATTTAATTAATTAAATTTAATATAATATTTAATATTTATAATATAATTCCAAACAAATAAGTAAATAACAGAAAAATTCAACTTTGGCAAGTTCCGCCACAGTAATATCTCGGTTCTGCCCATAACTTCTCCACACATCTATGCAAAACAAAAGTGCGATATCTTTAAAAAAAAAAAATCTTTCAGCAATTTTCTGACAAATACTATACTCTACCTCTTGCATTTCTTGAATTTTTTATCTTCACTTTCCACAGCGGAACAATAATAACAATGACGGGGGTTTTTAACTATTTCTTGACCCTTTTTGTTATTACTTTTGTCCAAAGACAATTTTGATTTCATACTAATCTAGATAAATTAATTGAATTTTATAATGATTTCTTCCCAGCTGAAAAAATTTGTAAAATATTTGCGTATGCATTTTGTAAATATTAGGAAGTTTGCGCAAAGCTTACTTATAAACTTATCTTATCAATTTATGACTTATGGTGATTGGTAACTGATTCACATAGCCTATAAGTCATAAGTTTATAAGTACGGTATTGCTATAAGTAGGGCTTGTGCAAACTCCCTATATTACAAATTTTGATTTTATATGAAAGATTGTCGGCATTAATATCCGAAGGCTGTCTGTTTAAAAATTTTGTAAAAATTTCTTTTTATAAAAAAAATAAAGCGCCGAAATACTTTCAAATTCCTTGCAAAATTAACAGTACTATATTTAATACGTACTGTAACCATTGGATTAGCGTATCTGCAGTTTGGCTTTTCATCAATGTCGCTTATTTGTCTCTTCCTTCCATTTATTATCGTTCTCATGAATTCCGACGTTCGTTGAATGATTTTTAAATCGAAGTTTGCGTCAGTCTCAGTACTCAATTTAGAGAGCATGGTTGCTTTATCTTCTTTATTATTCAACAAATTATGAACCCAACTAACTTGTTCTTTCCTAACACCTAACATTATCACCAACGCTTCTTGCCATCCGTCGGCTAAAAATTCTTCCAATAAGCTCGGTTTGAAATTTGGCCTTAAATAATCTTCAGGCACGACCCAATATTCATCACTGCAGCCCGGAATGATTTCAGCAGCCAACCATTTAAAAAACACATTGCAGAGTGCGCATCCAAATGCTAATCGTAAACATTTAGTCACTAATTTATGCAACTGCAATACATCCAATCGTCAGAAATAATACAAAATGTATGCATATTAAATAAAGATTTATACGTACCTGATATTTAGTGGGTTTGAGCTTTGTATCACTTGTAGAGCTCGAAATTGCAATCATTGGCCGAATCACTCGTTCCAGACAGTAGTGAGTTCTGTTTTGAACTGTACCTTCAATTTAATCAACAACTTTTCTCTTCATATAGTATTGAAAGATGATGGTAGAAATTCCTTTTTACCTTGTAAGAACCCTTTGTGAATGCTTGCGTTTGCGTAAGTTGTCATAATTGGCCAATGTCTTTGAATCTATTGAATGAGGATACGGTAATATTAACTTTAAAATTGCATCATGGGGTACAGATGTTAGGTATTACCATACTTAAGTCATAACAGTTAGGTTGCAGGCAGAAAATTAACCAAAATCGAAACCAAAATGTTAATCCCTGATGGAATTAAATTTAAAATAATTACAGAATGAAGTATAATTTGGTCACAAGTTACTTGATCTTTAATCATATCTTCAAACTCGTGTGGTCTGTTGAGAACAAAGTTAGGCCCGCATCCAAATTTTAAAATTCTTTCAAAAGGACTCGACTCTAAATCCATCTTCAATTGAATAAATCTCATAATTACTGAATAATACTTGTAAATTTTGATTAAAGTGTTGTGTTGTATGTTAACTCAATGCGTAATTATGTTTTACGTGTAAATTTTCATGTGTACTGTAAATAAACCAAAAAGATTTTGGCCGAACTCTGGTGGGAAAATTTGGCACTTTATACAGTTTAACAATTTAAATAGAAATATTTTTAATGGCGTCATAATTAAAATTAACAGTCTCCTTGATGCTATGAAAATAGCAATAAATTCAAAAGAATCAGTTTAGCAAGATACAACTCATGCAGCAACATCATGAATTTGATCTAATGATTGAATATGAAATTTGTCATTTTAAAGAAGAAAGACAAGAAAAACCCTTATGATACCATTATAAAACATGGATGTGGGCCTAACTTTGTTCTAAACCGCGAAATTAAATTCAGAAATATGATCAACGAACAGGTAAAAAAAATAATAGAAAAATAATTTTATTATTTAGAAAATTGAGTATGTACTGAAATGAGAAATTTGAAATTATACAGGGAGAAAAGTTTTGGTTTAGATTCTGGTTTACAGTTTTTTATAATCCAGCTTGCGAGTACTTTCAAATGGTAACTAATTATACAGAATGTAAAAAATACAGTTTACTAATAAAGGCCATTTACAGATCCAAGATTACATACCAGAAATGATGAACAACGCACACAAGTTTATACATCAAAGATTTCTTCAAGGTTTGACACTAGTTTAGATATTTAACCATTCTACAGTAATTGATTGTTTCCTTGATTACAGTTCCACCCCACAATGCTTCGGAATACTGTTTAAATATAATCAGATCATTGAAGGTAGTGCCCATAGGTGATTAAAATGGAAAAATATATCGACTTTCAATAGTTTACATTCTTGAATTGTAATTAGAACATAAAGCACCAGCTTTTGGTGGTGATATTATAGAGGAACACTTTATCGATCTAACAAGGGTAATTTTATGTGGAAAGTAAGCCTTAGTACACAATGAGCATGGAAAATAATTTCAGTAATAGATTTTAATTATGATTGCATGGTAGCAATATAAAAGTAACACTAGCATTAGTAGAATTTTGTGTTTACTCATTCCGCACAAATTAAACAGTTTTCTTTGTGATTTAGTTACAGGATTTGATCCTGAAAGCTGCTCACGTTGCGTTTGGTGTCGCTCTGTGCATAGTGTTTTACAATTGGTTGGAATCGGATGAAAGATCTATGAAGAAATGCAACAGTTATTGGTGTGTTCCATCGGAATACTTGGATGACAATTTCAAACCTGGATTATTGGAAATATTTCTTGCAAGTGTGTGGAAAGAAAAACTTCCAGTTTTGTTGGGAGTTTCCACGACCGACGTTCCGTGGTTGAGGAGGTTAATATGTCGGAATGAACCAGTAAAAGTGCTACAAGATCCGGTGCAGGAATTTGAACGTTCGAAATTTATTCAAGACATCACACAAGAATTGAGATATCTTCAAAATCAAAAATTAGAATTGATAATCGAAGCGGACGAAATTGATAAAAATTTAATTAACACCGATAGAAAACCCAAAAAGAGACGGAGGAGCAAAAAAAGTAAAGTAAGAAATTTTTACCGAATGTGACACAGTTCTGTACAAATAACTTGTTAAACAAATGCTTATTGTTTCTTCAAAAGACCTCAGTTTACAGACAGTCGGAAGTTGAAAGCCACAAAAGTAATTTGAAATTCTCAGATCCAGTACCTGAAGACATAAATTCTGACGACTGTCCTGATAAATTACTCGTGTGTTGTTGGTGTTTAGTTCACAGACCTGTTGAATATATTTCGTGTATGCAGTAAGTGTTTCTCTTGGAATTTATACTTTTAATTTTTAATGTCAATACTTTTTTGACTTGTTAGATGTATTGAAGAAAATTGGTCAAAACCAAGGTGTTACTGCAGTCTTCGCTGTCAAAGTAAGGGGAAAGAGGGAAACATTCTCGTTTAAAAACTGATATAATGTTTTTTATTGTTTTATTTTATTTTCAGCCAAACATTGGTATGATTCTCATTTTGCTGAGCATGCAAAACAAAAAAAAGATAAAATATGCCACTATCTTGAGGATGAAATGCTTGGTAGAATGAGAGTTACAGTAAGACAATATATTTTAGTTTGTTTAATTGTTTTAATGATAGTTAGTTTTTTCCCATCTATTGTTGGTAATTGTATTATGATTCTTAATTTGATTGCTGAGGAATAAATCCTGATATAATGCAAATGTTGACACTTCATTTATCACAAATACATACAGTAATTACTTAAAGCCCTACTTCCCAAGTGTCTAAAAAAGGAAACAGCCAGTTGGAAAATTGTATTTTCTACACACTTACAAGTTATATAGATACCAGTATAGATTTAGGTTTGTGACCTAAAATGTCAAGATAAACTAAAGGTCGTGGCTATTTTCACATACATTTATATTACATCCTGAAAACAGCCAGGCCTCCCAGGGCTGCCCTATATTTTCCAAATGTACGTAACTGCGCGAAAATCGCATTGCACGCAAACGTACATCACATTTGCTAGTGATGTGTACCCCGCGACGTACTGTGGTATTTCCGAATGTCCCTTCCCTCTTTCTCTCTCCCCCCTTTCCCCCCTGGTAAAGGAGTCGTGCCCATTCGAGAGTGACCCCTCATTGGTCGTGGGAGTAAAACGTCGCCAGAGGGATCACACCTGAGGGAGGGACCCTCGCTCCAGCCCCTCGGACGACACTATACTACTACTGTATTAAAACTCCGTGTATTTTTTATATACGGAGAAACCAGAATTACGTGGGGTTTATTTCAAAGATTATACTAAAGCGTGTCAGTACGTTTACGAGAAATGCAATTTTCGCACAATTACGCACATTGCAAGCCTCGGGATATTCTAATGCCCTTACTGACTGATTTATGGCACTAAATTCCGTTGACATTTTGCACGACAAGCATCTAGGTTGATAAGTACAGTAGTCAAACTTTAATTAAAAGTGTTAATTTAATTGGGTCAAAACAGAGAACGTGTGATTAAATCTTGGTCAATTTATTTTTCTATAAAAATATTTTTATATTTTGTCCAACTTTTGAGAACAATTCCACCCTACGAATATCTTGTCAGCAGATCTTTTTCATTTTGGTGGAACACCGTGCAATTTGACAGTTGACACTCCCTTAATATGACATGTTTTGTCTATTGGGTAGTATTGAAGTAAACAACATCTATTATTAAACAATTTATTAAGTGCACTTGTATTTTGCAATAAAAAATATATTGATAAAATCGATTCTCTAACTGTATATAAAAGTTTGATTATTATTATAAATCAATTACCTTTAAAAATTTTAAAATGTTTTTCAGCACTCGACGCAAAACATTTTGATTGAAACGATAGTGCAATCATATTACATTACATTCCAATAACAATACAACCCACAACCATTTGAAAACAACAGATGATAAAAGTAAGATTGCAGAATCGAAATTTTCATTTTTCGGTTGTCAGTCAACAGTTACACAACCATGCCAAGAAAATATTTTATGAAGAAAGGCACGAGAAGGCACGTAAAGAGCCTACTTCGTGTCTTAGAAACAAACAAAAATACAAGTATGCCTCTCGTTGGGGTATCATACATTCAGGGTAAACACAATGTTGCAGTGAAAGCTGTATGGCTTAGTTTGATAGTTTGCTGCTTTTGTGTTTGTGGGTATCAAACGTTTGAGCGCTTCACCCATTATTTTGATTTACCAGTGAGAGTTGATGTTGATTTTAGTGAGAGCAATGATCTGCTGATGCCATCCGCGACGATCTGCGCCCAAGATACGAATTTATGGATAAACTACGTCAACGAAAACCCTGAGTTACTTAAAGCGGTGCAAGAGCATCAGCAAGAATATCCATGCGCTAATCAACTTTTTAAATTCTACAAGTACATTACAAACACGACTCCGACCTTTGATATTTGGAAAATGTTTGACACGTCTTCAGTGATGAAAGCAAGCAGTCTATACAAGGTAATAATGCTTTTTGCGTGATTTCCAAATCGGACCAGTCGCTCTACTTCCCCTTTTGGTAAATCAATATTCCCATTAGACACATTTGGTTGTTTTTAATCTCGTGTAAGTTCCGCACTTTTACAACCTGAAGTGGTAGAAAGATTTAAAAAACAATTCAGTGTTAGGGATGGCCCCTGTGCTGTCACCTTGCAGCATCAACCGTCCCTCAAACACAAGCACTAGAAATCAAAGTGACTAAAAAAATCATTAGACACTTCATTTAGTGGCTATATATTGCATAAATGACTATAAAGTTGGCTATAGCTTTTAGCCACTTTAAATATATACAATTTAGGCTTTTGGATTTCCAGTGCGGATGGTGACTAACAAAACAAAATCAAACGTATTTCTAGAGATTGAAGTTTCTCGGCAATGCAAAATCATCAATGACTGATTTACCAATGGGCAGATGCACAATGTTTACTTTTGGTAAAAATACAAGCAAATAATTTATTAATATTAAGAAAGGAAAATAATATTATTCCTATGTATTAAAAATTAAAAATTGCAGGAGAACGAAATGGCACCGAAGCCGATGAATTACATTTGACGATTAGAAAACCGAATGGTGGTTGTAATAGAAGTTCGGCAATTCTGGTAGGGGATTTAAGCTCTGAAAAGTTAAAATTATTTTTATGATGTTTGAATTTTAACTGTAGATGACATTTCAAGAAAATAATTTCAAGTCAGATGTAAAACAATTTTGGCACGTTCCAACTGATTTTCGTATAGACATTGACATCAAGTGGATAAAAGTGAACATTTATTACACTGGATCGGTATTTCACACATTTCAAATTTCTTGCTTTATTTTTTAATTTTAGTATAAGTTTTTGTCAAGACCTGGCCAAAACAGAAGTTGCAGTACGAATAAAGAATATTTTGAATGCTCACTGGATTGTTTACTTCGCAGCTATGAATTTATGAATTCATCCGAAGATTGGTTAGATGGCGAACTCGTATGCAAGTAAGTAGAATCAAGAATGGTAGAATGTTAACGTCATTTAACTTCATCTAAATGGGATAAAATATTAAAACTTAACAAAACAGACTTGAAATTAACATAATTGTTACCGTACGTAAACTTTTTATTTGTTTTACCTGATTTTACAGACATCCGTTCGAGATATCCCAACTCAATTTACCGTCCTGCAATCAAAATCGGCTCAAATTTATTTATGCTATGATGAATGTTTTAGAATTTGATCCATTTGGCCTACTTGAAAGTACTACATTAGGTTGTAAATGCAGACGACAATGCAACGATTATAAGTTAGACGTGAATATTGAATATTATTTTAACGAAAAATCAGAAACCAACATCAGAATTATAAAAGACAAATATATGATATCATTTAACGAGCAATACGACTATGATGGATTTACCCTTTTGGGTGACATTGGAGGAAATATCGGTCTTTTACTGGGATTATCACTTCTCTCTATCTGTGAAATACCGAATTGTTTCTTAGCATGGATAAATGAAAGAAGAACCAGCAAAATCGTTTCTACCAAATTCTCTAAGTCGAGAAGCGTATTCAACGTATTAAAAAAAGAGTGGAAGAAAAACAGGCTTACTGAAAACGGCACATCGATACCGATTCTAAGAATATTGGCAAATAAAAATTTCAAGATCCTGAATATTTTGATGGCAAGCGTATATGTATTCAATGCAATTCTTTGCGCATATTTCATTTGGGATCGATTGAATCATTATTTGGATTATCCAACGAAAGCCATCGTTGACGTCGATAAACAAATAAACATGCTATTTCCAAGCCTCACAATGTGTGGAGCAAACGCATTTGAAGAAAATCTGAGAAAAATGCATTTCGAAAAAACAAACACGACTACTTGCATGTCCTTAGATCACTATGTGGATCTTGCTAAAGGGTTCTCAGCTGATGACATATGGAAAAATTCTGCAACGGGAGATATAATATATAATCCACTGGCAAATGGATTTTTTCACATAACTTACGTATGTAAAAGTATTTCTTTAAATTTTGATTTGCTATAAGAGTATGTTTTCACTATTCATTTCTAGGATTATTTTATTAATAATAATTTAATGCCTTTTATGAATTATACAAATGTTACAACTTTGTATGGAAATTGTGCGCATTATAATATAGGTGATAGTGATAGAATTAGATTAGTAATGAAATGTTAATAATTTAAAGTTTTTAAACTGAATTTAGGAATTCAAGAAACACACGGAAGTGCAACTGTGTTTTCAAGAACAATCAAAAACATTAATTCCACAAACTGTGAACCTCGAGTACTATCTGTAAGCTATTTTATGTATAAAATGTTATAATGTCCACAGATTTTGATCAGCTGCTGCTAATAATTATTTTATTAAATAATTAATTTAGATATTTCTTTTACCTGAAAAGTATCCAATCGAATTAGCATTATTAAGGAGACTAGAAATCCCAGTAAACAGAGTTTCCATCATAGCATTAAAATACACTAAAGTAAGGACAAGTATAATATACATTGTTTAATTTTATGCATAATTCAAAGACAAAACAATTAAAATACGGTAACTAATTTTTCAATTCTAGCTAAACAGATTGAATACCCCTAACCGTAAATGTGGAGATATTGCCATTAATTGCAGCATGCAATGTCGTGAAAAACTGTTACTTCAAAGAATACCATGCAGGAAAGTGTCTTTTATAGCTTATTTATTTAAATTCACGGATATTAATTTGGAATTCTTTAACATAGATTGCCTTTTATGCCAATGAGCAATGAATTTGCCACATGTAACGATTCAAATTCAGCAATCAATGCGAAAAAAGTGTACGACGAGATTTATTTGAGACAACTTCCCGAGAAATGTAATTGTGAATTACCGTGCAATGAAGAAATATACGAATTCAGTCACTTCTGTGAACCTCTAGAGGAAAAATACACCTACATCAGATTGTTTTTTTCATCAATACTTATCGAAACTATTAATGAAATATACAGTTATGGTTCGATCAAATGTCTTTGTGACATAGGATCTGTTCTGTCAGTTGGTTTGGGTTTTTCTGTTTTGATGTTTTTTGAGACATTTCAATATATTCTGCAGGTATTGCTGCTTACAACTTATAACACTCTATGCGTACGCAAAGCTTATTAATCCCATATAGCCTATTGTATACTGTACGTGTATTAAACAGTCCTTCACCTAAAAAAAAGTATGTGTAAATTGTGTGCGATTTAGGACATATTGATGTACTGCGAAAAATAAACGTGTAAATACTGTAGGTGTAATATGTTATCCCTATATAGACTCCTTTTATGTGTAATAATGAATTTAATAAATGTTACACATTAATGAAATAAAGTTCAGTAACCCAAGCAAACCTTGAAATCAACCATAGACACAATTACAAATTGGGTTTTGGGTCCCCAGCAGCAGCTACAATTGTATGGCCCTAAAGGTTCTGTCACAAAGCAATAAAAAAACATACAAACATCACAATGGAGAACCTTTAGTGTCGGTTATATTGTATTACAAAAGAAGCAAATCCTGGGTCTCCTGGTGCAAGCCTATTCCAAGTCTTGCAGCACAATGTGTCTACTGTCTAGCTACACGCCTCTGAAAGATGGGCCACCAAAAGAAACTTATTAAAACAAATTATATAAGGTGATAAGGAGATCATCAGAAACCATCAATTTAATCAGGAGTCAATAGTGACTAGGCCTTCATCAAAGTGATCAGAGATCACCCTAGGGACCAGAGGTTTCTTCAAAGTGGCCAAAGGGTCACTAACAACTAACTAATAACCAACATAACAAGTGGTTCATCTAAGTGATCAGGGATCATGAGAAGGACCGATTGATCACCAAGCATACAGGGAAGTAACTTTCATAGGATTTGTTGGCCAAGAAAACTGACCAGAGAAAGTCTTAGGCAGCTGAGGGTTCACAAGTGCGACAAAAGGGACATCAAGGTAACAAACTTACAAGTTAGTGGTTTGCACAATTAATACACTAAAAAAGAAGTAACTCAGAAAATTACATTTAAAAGATGTTTCGCGTAGAATAGAATATCGTTTTACCATGCCCAGCCAATTTTTTTATTACCAATTTTAAATTAAAACTAGATAATTCCACCCATAATTTTATCTTGACAATAGATCTAGTATTTCTGATGTAACGCCCTGACACTTGGAAGTGCACT
>JAQFZO010000881.1:0-19720 GCA_034695885.1 Geophilus flavus | reverse complement strand
GGTGATTGTTGCGTTTATGCGTGTTTGGATAATCCGGGGTTGGATTTGGGTTTTTTTTTAATTGTTGGATTGGAAATGATTGTTGGTATTGTTGGAATTGAAAGGATGTGTGTGGTTTATTTAGTGTGGTGATTTGTTGGTTTTTTCATTGTTGTATGGTTTTTTGGTTGGGTGTGATTGTTGGGTGGTGATTGTTGGGTTTATGCGTGTTTGAATAATCCGGGATTGGATTTGGGTGGGTTATGGATATGTATTGGTGATGAATGATGAGTTTTGGGTGATGTCATCTTAAGACGTGATGTTTGATGTTTTAGGAATTTGTGGAAAGGGGTTGAGATTCATGAAATCTTGTCGCCGGAGACAAAAATCCTATGAAAATCCCAAATCTTAAAAATCCTTCTAACTCATTTAGAATCATTGCAAATGTTTTAAAATCCCAGAAATCCTTGAAATCTTCTAAAATATCTTTCAAATTCTTTTTTCAAAATCCCAGGAATCCTAGGCAATCCCAAAATCTTTTTAACTTCTTTACAAACTTTTCAAAACATTTTAAAACTGTTTAAAAATCTTTCAAAATCAAAGATTCGAAAACCTAATTCACAAATTCCCCTAACGTCAGTTCTCCCAACTTTCAGTCAGGTGCCAGGTCACAAAACCCATACTTGTCCCATACGTACAAGGGGGGGCCGACAATCAAGAAAATCTCGTTGTTGGGGTCCAAAAATCCCATGAAAATCCTAAATCTCTAATAACAAAATCTTTAAAAATTTCCTAAAAGCTTTTAAAATTTCAGAAATACTTCATAATCGCCAGAAATCTTTCAAAATCTATACAAAACTGTTCAA
This sequence comes from Geophilus flavus, assembly GCA_034695885.1. Taxonomy (NCBI): domain Eukaryota; kingdom Metazoa; phylum Arthropoda; class Chilopoda; order Geophilomorpha; family Geophilidae; genus Geophilus; species Geophilus flavus. The sequence goes on along the minus strand of JAQFZO010000881.1, from coordinate 18,875 downwards.
AATCTAAACTACAAAAAAAAAATGTCAACTGTTGATTCCCCACTTGAAACCCGCTTACAGCGTCACAATGGACGTTATAAGCGTGTTCGGATATTACGTCACCCTGCTTATAACGTCAATTTTTTGCCCAGTCCCAAAAATGACGTTGTAAGTGGGTTCCACTGTGCCTTAAATACCTGACGGCTGACACTAACACCGACAACCAAAATGCTTCGGGAACCAATGGGATTCACTTGCCAGCGAGTGAGTTTTGACTTAAAAACAGTTTTGATCTATGTGTCTGACATTTGCATGCAACAAAGTAACAAAATGGCAATTGAAGGATTGTGTTAATCTTTACTAATTTTGCTTGTTTCATGATAAAGTGGAAGACAATTGTGCAATTTTGTACAGTAATTTGAATTAAAAGCTCAATTAGCTTTTAATTTGACCTGGTACATTTCATGTTAATAGTCGGATTAATGCCATAAAATATCATTATGTCAGATTAATTTAATCAAACTATTTCAAATTGTTTTTTAAATTCACTAAATCTCGTTCAGTAAATCACCGCCTCGTCTCTTCTCTTTCTAACTAACATCAGTCAACGTGTCAAAAAGTGACAAAATTCAAACTTGCATTGAAAAATTTTGTTTAAAATAAAAAACCAATAGTAAAAACGAGTGAAAAGCAACAATATGGGAGGTCAATTGTAATCCTATAATTCTCTTACCACATAAGTGAAAACATGAGATTAAAAACAATAATCTTAAAATTAAATAATTTCCATCTCAGTAATTATTGTTACATTTTTTTTTGGGAGAGAAAAATTTTTTTTTTTAATTGTTGAAATTCCTCAACAATACCATGATGGCATTCTTTAAACAATGGTTTCTAGGGTTTAAATTATTGTCTTTTGAAAAACTTTTATTGATTGTTGAAATTCAACAACAATACCAAGATGACATTGTTTCAATTGTTGAAACCTAATATTCATATAAGAAATTTATCGTAAACAATTTTTTAATTTTTTAATTTGTCTGAACAATGCCAAGAATCAAGATGACAATGTTTAAAAAAATAATTTCTATCCTAGTAAATACTGGGATAATTTTTTTTAATTGTTGAATTTTCTCAACAATTCCCAATGACATTGTTTCAAAAAATAATTTACATCCTGGTATTGTTAAAAATTTTGTTTAAAAAGATTTTAATTGTTAAATTTGTCTCAACAATGCCAAGTTTACATTATTCAAAAATAATTTCTATCCTAGTAAATAATTTCAAATTTTTCAATTGTTTAAAAACTAATTTCCAAGAACAATGCCAAGATGACATTATTTATAAATAATTTCAATCCTAGCAGTAATTGTTGTTACAAATTCTTCAATTGTTGAAAAATAATTTTCATTGTTAAGTATTTTATTGTAAATTTATCTGAACAATGCCAAGATGACATTACTTTAAGATAATTTCCATCCAACTAATTGTTACATATTTTTTTTATAAAAAAAAATTAAAAAAACAAAAAACACTTCAATTGTTGAATTTCGTCGACAATGACAGGATGGGATTCTTTAAAAAATTCTATATGTTGGTTGGAAAACATTTTCACAGAGTGTGTGTATTAAGAGTTTGGCTGGACAAGAAGTGCAGCTCCCCATGGTCAGCATAAGCAATGAGTTGGCCATGTGGGTAATGTATAAAGAAATGGAGGGGAGAAGCTTTTGCCCAGCGGGCTTCCGACATCATCGATCCACAGATCCCCGACAGGGGTCTGGCTGGACACTGGCCACCCAGCAATCATATCAGACCAGACCATTCCACATTACAGGGGTGTTTTCCTCCAAAAGGAGAGACAGAGAGAGGGAAGCTGGACTCTGAGAAAGAAAAAAAAAATTTTTTTCTTCTCTCCCTCTCGTTTAATTGAAATTGGGAAAATTGTCGTTGCGTGGCGCGGCAGTCAGACGGCCCGGATCTGTCTGGTGGCTGTATTTTTTTTTAATCGAATTAGTTTTAATTTTTCCGACTCGGGTTTCACGTGACAGATGGAGGGCCCAAAATGGCCGTCGCTCACTGTCGACATGTTTTAGCTATGATTATTTTTCCTGGGAATTGATGGTTGTTAATTCACACGCTAATATTCCTCAATATACAAGTTAGCATCCTCGCTAATATTCCTCGATAGTATAGTAGTTAGCATCCTCGCTAATATTTCTCGATAGTATAGTAGTTAGCATCCCAGCAAATCAACCATTCCTCAATATGCTAGTTAGTTAGCATTTTGCTAATATTTCTTGATAGTATACTAGTTAGCATTGTGCTCAATAGTATAGTAATTAGCATCCTGCTAATATTCCTCAATAGTATAGTTTTAGCATCCCAGCAAATCAATCATTCCTCGATATGCTAGTTAGCATTCTACTAATATTCCTCGATAGTATAGTAATCAGCATCCTGCTAATATTCTTCGATAGTATAGTTAGCATCCTGCTAATATCCTCGATAATATAATAGTTAGCATCCTGCTAATATCCTCGATAGTATAGTAGTTAGCATCTCCGCAAAACAAGCAAAACAACCAATTTCGAGCATCTCTAGTAACAGTGCTCACTAATTCAGCTAACATCCACGCGTATTGCAATCGCTAGCACAAATAGCGATGCATGAAACCATCGACCTCATTAATTCAACAAAAACAAGCCTCGATAATTTAGTATAGTATCATCCCACTGAATATCCACAAAAGTACAGCAATTAGCATCCCGCTAATTCGCTAGCTGTAGTAAAATACCGATGCATGCAACACCTTCATTGACTCAACAAAAACAATCCTCGACAGTTGAGCGGTAGGATCCCCGCTAATAATCCTCGATAGTATAGTAGTTAGCATCCCCGTGCGTTAAGAAAATATTCCATACGACACGTTTCGCGGCCATTTATATAGCGACTGCAACAAAGTGGTAGAGATCGGGATGGTAGTAGTAGGTGGACGTGGGAGTAAGTAATAAAAAGGAATGGGTGGCGTCTCCTACGTGCTAAAACAAAAGAAATAAGCAGCAGATGAAAAGAACCTCTATACACTCAACTAATTCCTCGTCTCAAAAGAGTTTTGCCCCTTCAAACGCAATGACTTAGCCCATTAAGTTTTCTCTCGCCTGCAATCACTGGCACGGATTGGACGCAATGCCACGTTCAATCACTGCGCCTCGACTCCCTATTCTCTATGACATGTAATTTCAACCCACTGCATTCTTTACCAGCAACCAAAAAATTATTTCTTCTAATCTCGCCACATTAACTCACTTTGCTTTTATTACAAACATTTCATTTTTATCGCGTCTCGCAAGAAAAACACCCCGATCCCCCCTCTGCCCCCCCATCCACCAGCCAAAGCCTCATCATAAGTAGAAAAAGAAAGAAAAAAATATAAAATCCAATTGCATTAAGCAGTTCCATCAATTTCTTCCCATTTGCACTCGTTTAGTGTTAATCAACTTCACTTAGTGGAATGGATTGCGATAAAACTCGCCTACCTTTTATCACACACACACACACACATACACACAACTGACCGGGGTCAGCAACCAACACAAACCCAACATCCAATTATTAGGCCTAATAAACTCTTATCTCCAAATATGACCGAGTTCCATCTCCATCAACACCTATCAACTCGTGACAAACCTAGAACATCATCTATCGAGGGTAAACGGAGACAAGTTAATTGTGTTTTTCTTTCTTTCCAATGCCGAATTGTAATTTCGAGTTGTGTTTGCCTGTGCGGACGAAAGGCGGCGGTGAGTGGGGGTCTTTTAAAAAGACGTTCCTCGGCATCCCCACCTGTGATGTCGAGCATGACGTTTTTACTCTTCTGCATCAACTTCTCTACTTCAACTGCAGTGTGAACCCAGTGTAACGCTTTCGAAAAAGCTTTCCTCGATAGTATAGTGGTTAGCACCCTAGCCCATGGCCAAGATCATAACTCTAGCGCTTTTAAATGTTCCTCGATAGCATGGCGGTCAGCATCCCCACCTGTGACATCGATCATGACATTTTTACTCTTTTATAAAGATTCCTCGATAGTATAGTGGTTAGCATCCCTGCTTGTAATACTAGGCATGTTCAATGATTCAGATTGCGTCATTTATAAAAACCGGTATTACGAATAGGCATAAAAACAAGTAGCAAAGACTCACATATGGAACTGTTTATGCTGTTTGCGCAGTCAGTGGCTCTGCAGCCATATATAAACATAAGGACAACAAAGCTGTTCACAGTCAATGGAAATTTTTCCATTTTTTATAAACTGAACATGACTACTGAGCATGACCGTTAACGCTTTCATAAAGATTTCCTCGATAGTATAGTGGTCAGCATCCTCGCTCATGGCCACGATCATAACTTTTAACGCTTTTAAAAAAGTTCCTCGATAGCATAGTGGTCGGCATCCCCGCCGTTTAAGTTATATCGCATCAAACGTCGATTTTTAAGTTTCGATGCAGTCCAAGCGGTCATATTTTACAAAATTTTATTTACGGCCATAAATTACGACCGAGCGCACCGATCAGAAATCTAATTTCCATACAGAGGCATGACATCATGCACACCACCTCGGGTTTTATTCGTGCTTCCCCAAACACTAATAACACCGAATAAAAAAAAAATAAAAACCTTGAATAATGGGATGGGATCACCCCCACCCCCCTACGACCACACCAGGCCACTACAAACCAACCTTGGAAAAAGCAAAAAAAAATAAAAAAAATTTTTAAAGAAACCATCACAACTTGACCCCTGCTTTCCATATAATCCCAATGACACCAGAGGCCAACTTCTCATGGTCAACATTTTTCTTAATAAAACACACAGGTAAAGCACCCAAGTTAAAAAAAAAATAATTAAAAAAAACTTTTTTAATTAAATCCTGTCTGACTCCCAGGACAAATAATCCACCCTTGAAGGCCCCCTTCTCCTCATTTAACATTCCACACACAAACTTGAGCTATATAGAGCAGCAAGACACTTTAATTAATGCTTACAACCATTTTAGATTACAAGAGGAAGCAAACAAAGACTAAAGAATCCCAGTAATGCAGACCTTAATTTTTTTCCACTTTTTTTAAGGAAAAAAATGAACAAGTTGCTCCTCACTCACCCCACCCCACCTTTTTTGTTGGCCAAGATTCTACTGACCTATCTTGTAGTGAGAAGAAGAAGAGTAGTTTAATTAACTCAAGCACAAAAGCAGCTAAAGGTTGGGCAGTTAATAGAGAGTTATCTGACAACAAGCTGTCCATAAAAGTGGGTGTTAGACAAAAGTTTTTGTTGGAATATATATATCTGATAAATTTTATTGATTGATTAACACAAAACAGGGGAAATGAAGAAAGAGGGAAATAAATGATCTAAGGTTTTTTTTTTCTTTGTTGGTTTTTAGTGGAAATTGGAATAAAATTGATGGGATTTTTTGATTTTCTTGTGGAAATTTTTGGGTTTTTTGTTTTTTTTTGTGTAATAAAATGTGTGAAAATAAATGAATTAATTAATTAATCCTTGATTTTTAAATGGTAAAGCCGATGTATAGAATATGGAAGCCAGTACTCTTCCCTTCTATCCCGAATAGGACATGCGCACATTGTTGTCCCGTCCTTAAGGTGGGTTCCAAAAGTCTGTAGAATGCACTTTTTTTGGATTTTCAAAAATTGTGCTTAAATAAAAAAAAAAAAAATTTGGGTAGGAACTTGATATTTAGAACTAAAGAAAGGTTTTCCCATAGTTTTATAAAAATGTAAAAAAATTTATTTGATTTACAACAACATTTGCAACAATACCATGTCCCAAAAGTGTGTAGAATTTTGGGTTTTCATGATTTCTAAATGGTAAAGCCGATGCATGGGATGTGGAAATTTGTTCCCGTTCCATCCCGAATAAGACATGCGCGTACATTGTCGTCCCGTCTTTATATGCATAAAATTAGAAATTTAATGGTTTGATTTATAAGTTCTACAATTACATGTTTTGTTGATGAAAAAAAAAAAAAATTTTATAAATTGGATATAAAAATGTTAAAATCTGTAATTTCACTTATTAAAATGATAAAATTCAATCATTTATGCAATAAAATTATAAAATTTAACAATCTTGTGTATTAAAATCATGTCAACGGTTTAATGAATGAAAATTTTAAAATTTCATATCTTGTGAATAAAAAAATCATAAATTTTTTAAATTGCATATAATTAATTTTTATGTATTTAATGATTGGATTTTAAAATTTTAGCGCATCAAATCTTAAAATCTTTAATATCACTCATAAAAATTATAAAATTCAATCATTTATGCAGTAAAAACAATTTTAAAAAAGCCAAAAACCATGCATTAAAAACCTCCAATCAATCATTTAATGCATAAAAATCTAAATATGCATTAAAAACCTCCAATGATCTAAATATGCATTAATTCAACCCATAAAAATTTAAAAAACCATTAAAAAAAATTAATAAAAGTCAAAATTTACATGAAATTCCCCAACGTACGAGTGAAAAACAATTGATATTAATTACAAATGGTCGCAATTACCGTAAATGAGTCGAAACAGGTGTAAAGCGAGTTTAAAAAACTTGAAAACTGTTGAATATTTATTCAAACCCACGGCTACGAACGATTAAAGCGAGGAATTAAAAAAATTGTAATGTAATTAGCGACTATAATTCACGTTTTAAATGCGATGTCTAATTAATATCAAAGTATTGTGTATCCTTAGATTAAACGTTAAACTGTCGCAGGTGCAGTCGAATCGAGTTTTGATGATGAATAAAATTAATAAACGTCTGTTTCTTTCTGTCTTTCTGTGTCTGTCTGGGATTATTAAATTCAATTTGTGTAATTATCGGTGATGTTGGGAGGGAGGGGATGGGTCGTCGGTGTTTGATGCGATTAATCAAAATGTGAGTGATTTTATTTAACGTTTCGTTTCGGTTGTTTGGGCGAATTTACGTGGGATTTTTTGAATGGGTTTGGGTCGGAGGACCGATAAAATAGATGTTTGTTGCTGAGATTTTAAGATTTTTGTAAAGATTTAGTGTAGATTTTGTATAGATTTTAAATTTTGAATGATTTAGTGTAGATTTCGAAAGATTTATGTGATTTTGAATGATTTTGTACAAATTTAGTCATTTTTGCACATTTTTGATTTACATGTATAAAATTTAGACTATTCGGTCACTAAATAGTGTTTAATGATTTTATTAGTCACTTGGTTTTCCTTTGTGGATTTTGTTGGGCTTTATAGTCGATTTCGGTTGAATTCACAGAAATTCTGTTGAATTTTAGGTCGAATTTACTAAAATTCATTAAATTTTGAAATCAATTAATTTTTTGTTTATTTTGTTAAATTTTTAGTTGAATTTTGATGATTTCATTACAATTCCATTAGACTCAGGTTAATTTCGTTTAATTTTATTAAAATTTAATTGAATTTAGGATAGATTCACTAAAATTCATCGAATTTCTTAACACGTTCAACACATCCAAACCTGATTCAGCAAATTTCAGACCAATTTATCCATTAATTACCCAATTAATCCCCCAAATTCGATCAAATTTATAGAAATTTTTGCATCAAATGGAAAATTTAATCAAACCGGACCCTCGTAAACAGGAAATCCTCCAAAAATTAACAACCGGTTCACCCAACCAACCCAATACCACGCCTCCTGTACCCTCCCTCCCATCATCCCAAAACCCAAAAAAAAAAAATTTAAAAAATGTAAAATTCTAATTTTTGTTGATATTTATTTGACAGACAGACACTGAGTTTTCTTTTCTTCCATCTATTTGCAGGTCCCGCCATCAAAGGAACAGGACCGGAGTTCCAAAGCAGGTGACAAATTACTCGCGTCACTCAGCAATGAGTAATCATGGCTGACATGTCTCAGCTTTCCTTGTCTACTTTACCACTAACTAAATGTCACAAAAACCGACCAAACAGCTCAAAAAACCATCGATTCCATCACAACAACCGACAAAAAAAATCGAAAAAAGTCAAAAAATTCACAAATTCTTTTTTAATTTTTAAAAATCTAAGAATAAAATCAAAAAAAAAATTTTTTCAGTAGTAAAAACCAAAAGAATTTTTTTAAAAATCAAAATTATCAAAAAAAAATTTTTTTCTCAAAAAAGTTAAATCCAAAAACATTTTAAAAACTGAATTAAAATAAAACTTATACCGTTACCGTAACTAAAAAAAAAAAATTTAAAATTTTTAGAAAATTTTTTTTTTCTAATTTTTATTATAAAAGTGAAGTTAAATAATTAAATGCATGTTTTTTGGAATTAATTTCCAGGAAAATTGCATCTGCAAACCCACAAATTAAGATTTTTTATGCTTTAGAGATGAGTGGATTTATTGACATTCTTTTCCAGCATTTTTACTGCGCTTAATTTTAGGGCTAAACATGCAAAGGAAATGGAAGACTTCTTTTTCTCATCTCATTTTTCCCAGAAAAAATACTCCGTTTCATGCATTCTACGAATTAAATTACATTTTCCCACCTTCTGCACACTTTCTCTACATTTTCAACCAGTTGCTTCGCCTTTTCTCTATTTTTCTCATTTTTTTTCCTCAATTTTCGTCGTTTTTCGTTGATTTTTTCACATTATCACTTAAATTTATTACCGTGACTCGGCTCTAATGTTAAATATCGATGATTCCTCGACGTTTCGACACAGTTCCATGAGTAGAAATAATAAAAAGCTGGAAAAACGAAGGGAAATGTGAAATTTACTGCATTTGTTGACAATGACCGTGACCTACTTGTCCGTGATCCACATGATTTCGATTAAAATGTCGATTTTTACGGTTTTGTGTGCTCAAAAAGGATTAACAGACTATTCTTACTCGGTTTTTCTATCAATTTCTGGAATTAATCGTGGAAATTGTTTATTTTTATGTAAAGAAACTCGGTAAAGTTTAGTTACCCCGTTCAAGCCCGGAAAGTTCAAACCGCCCGTTGATGAGAAAAGGAGATGCGATCGATCGAGGTTTCGAGACGAATTTTACGTTTTTTACAGTAAGAATTAAGGAAAATGTCGTGTTTTAAGAGGCATTTGTGATGATTTTTTTAGGGATTTGAGCGTTTTTATTGAGTTTTGACGGTAATTATTACAATTCCGTCGCTGGTGTCGTTAATTTTTCGTTTTTCGATGCCTTGAGTTAATCACTATTTAGAAATACCCACGCATTTCTACGCTCCGAAACGGGAAAATCCACGTTTTACTGCATTTTTACGCAATTTTACACAAATTTACACAATTTTTACACAAAAACATTTTATTTCTCACTCATAAACCCAAATCCCGACGTACATTCAATTAAATTCAACCACAAACGGAAAAAACAAAGAAAATCGATCGACAACGTACGAAAAAACGAAAAAACACCAAAAAAAATCCAAAATTCCCATCAAAAAACCTAAAACAACCAAATAAAACCAAAAACCCAACCTACAAACACCCCAAAACATCATAAAATCACAAAAATTTATTCAAATCCCTCACTTCCTCACTTCAATTTATCAATCACCATTTAGCATTACCTGCCTCTACCCACACCACACGCTGAGCGAAAAACGAAAAAAACATTTCCCTTTCTACCGATTTGTCCCATTTTCTCGTAAAATTTCCTCAATTCACACAATCCACACGCGTTTTATCACCGAAAAACTCCAAATTCAACATCCCTCTAAAAAAAAAAACGCACGCACTTTCACTTCACAAATCCTTCTTAGTAAATTCACCGGCCGTGAGAGGGGGCAAATCGAGTGAACTCCCAACTACTACTGTAGCGAGGGATAAGGCACGCGCTCAACCAATGGGAGCGATGAATGACCGACTCCCCTCTTTTCTTCCTGTTTCATGCCAAGAAAATAAAATAGTAGGACGAAATGGAGTAAAATCGGGCAAATTCAAGCTTCAAATCATCGTAGGTGCCCGGATCGAGCAGTTTGTCGGGTTTAAACTCTCGTTACTCATGGGATTAAAGACGAGAGTGAGAAAAACACGGCCAAAAGGCGCCACCGGGTGGTGGAGGGTGGAAAAAACTCGAGTGGATTGTCATTTAGAGACATCAATGTCACTTTTTTTGTGTCTTTTCTTCTTTTTACCTCGATGTGGGTGTGTGAGGGAAAAAGATTTTAGTTTTCATAACTTGTTTTTGTTGGAGAAATGAGAAAATAAAAAAATTGGTGGATGAAAAGAGGATTTTTGTAAGAAATGGCTGATGGGGGTTTTCGGAGTCAATCAATTGGGAAAGTGAATTTGTCAGATTTCAGGTTTTTTTTTTTTCTTGGTGATGTGTGTAAAAAAATGGAATAAAAAATGTAAGTTTGAAGTTTGGTTTTTTTTGTATGGACTTTGGTTTGTTTTATTGTTGTTTGAATAAAGTGATGAAATAGTAATTTGTTGTATCTTATTTGTTTGTTTGTTTGGGTTGAAAGAGTGAAGTGGAATTGTTAATGAAAATTGATTAAAATTAAATGAAAATCTGAAAAATTTGGATATTTAAATTGTTATAAACTGAAATGTTTAGTTCAACAGTCATTGTTGAGTGAAATTCTTAGTTTAGCACCATTGTTAACATATATTCTTAATTTAACAGCAATTATTAACAAAATTCTTTGTATAACACTACTTTTTTTGCATTATTTACTAGTCTAGTTCAATTGTTAAGTCATTGTTAAGTGCAGCATCATTGTTAACACATGTTCTTAGTTTAGCATCATTGTTAGCTAGTTTAACACTAATTTTTAGCATTATTTACTAGTTTATTCCAATTGTTAGCTCAAATTTTTAATTGAATACTAATTTCTGGCACAAATATATAGTCAAACCCAATTTTCAACCTAAATTTCCCCCACACAACAATTGAAACACAAAATCCACCTAATTTTAATCCCCAAACACAACAACTTCAACACCAATTACCAAAAACTTCATCTCATTTCACACAAAACCAACCCCAATTAAACCATTCCAACCATAAAAAAACAACTTCACAAACCAACTCACAACATCCAAACCTAAAAAAAAAAAATTTTTACAAAAAAAAAATAAAAATTAAAAAAAAATGAAATATTAAATGGAACAATTTCACTAAAAGCACATCACACACTCAGAAACCCAACTGGCATATCATAAATAAAGTTAAAAGAGCAAGGGGAAGCTGTTAATTGCAATTGGTTCACAGTATGAGAGAACTCAAACTTCTCCTCACTTAAATTGACAAAAATACATCCACCAGGGGGCTCAGACTTGAGTCATCACATCAATGGAGAAGAAAACAGGATTATCATCAGTTGGAGGTCTCAAATATTTTAACAAGAATAAAAAAATCAACAATATATCAAAAAAGGTTTGTTAGAAATGTCATTATTTAAAATAAAAAGTTTTAAAAAATTATATTTAAAGCCATAACAATGTACAGGCATTATACAAGGTGTATAAGTGTATTGTACAACAACTGTTTTAAAAAAAAATGAAGAAATACAGTCCCACAAAGTGGAACATCCTTGTATTATTTACTGTGTTATTCCATTCATCTCCGGCAGATTCACATATGTAAAGGTAAACAGTAAAGGTAATAAACAAAGCTTAAAAGTAAACAAGAATATTCAAATCTGGCTGAAATCCCTTTTTCTGCATTTGACAAAATATGTGTTTTCTTCCAAACCCACTGTCCGACTTCAAAATTTATGATGTCATATTTTCGCTCATGTACGAGTCTATGTTTCTCATAATTTTCAGGATAAAACCATCCTATTTAGACTACCTAAAGTCTTCGTCAATTTTGACGTGTTTCGTTAACTTTACAGAATTCAATTTAGGAAACCAAACTCGATAACCCGTTGTTCCCATTATATTATTAAATATTATATAATGTATTTAAAAAATTAAATACGGGGTCCCATAATGGTAAAGCTTCATCGAAAACTGTTTCGACAACTTTCGACAAAATGGGAAAATCAGTTTAAGTGGAACACTCTGTATGTATATAAAGTTTAAAGACAATTAAAATGACTGAAGAAAATTTTTAAAGATATTCATCTTGGATTTGTGCCAACAAAACATGATCATGTCTTCATGACACATAACTCATTTTTCATGTCACAAATTAAGACATAAATCTCCCAAAGTGATATAAATCATTTCTCCCAAGACATCAAGTGACATTTCTGTCATATTTTTACATTTCATTAGTGTGGATAAAAGAAGAAAATGAGGTGAAAACAAGCACAAAAAGTGAACAAAAAAAAATAACAACAACTCACTTTTCATGCTCTCATGCAGAATGGGTGGTGGTACCTAGTGGTGAAAAATGGAAGCTCCAATTCAATTTTTTCTTATTTTTTTACTCAGTTTTTCCAGTTTTGGGTTTTTTTAATTTTTAATTTTTGATTTTTTTGATTTTTTGGGTGTTGTTGTGTTGGTTGAGGTGTTTGGGATCAAGTGTTGTGAAGGAGGAATCATCCAATCCTTTCTCTTGAGTGTAAATAACCCCCTATTGTGATTGGCCAACATGGTCCAATGACCCTTTCCTGTCTAATCCTTCCAAGCCCATGAATGGGTTGGGTTTAAATTGGTTGAAAACAATTAATTTTTGTAGTAGAAAAATTTAATTTTTTTTTTTAAAATGATTTTTTCCTTATTGTGATAGTGTGAGATGAGGATTGGTGAGGTGCCAAGATTTCCTTGAAGGAAATCAAGTATGTAAGTTGTTGTTGTGATCATTAAAGTCATTAATGTTGTAATGGATTATTTTTTTAAAGAAAGAATTTTTTGGTGTTTTTGAAAATCAGTGGAAATTAAGGAATTGGTGTTAATTGAAGGGAAATGCTGTAGGATTGGAAAAATTGCATGTAATTGTTTTTTGTTTTGTTTTTGGTGGTTTTAAAGGATTTTTGAATGTTTGTGATGAGTGTTTCACTGATTTTGTGGGGTTTTGGATACTGATTTAATGAATTTTTGGGGTTTTAGGAGTAATTTGATGATTTTTAAATGATTTTAGAGATGTTAAATGATTTATTGTGTTTGAGTTTAGATTTGATAAATGAATTTTGGCTTTTTATATGATTTTGATTGATTTTAGGCTTATTTACTGTTGTTTTGGGCTAAATTTAGGTTTTAATAACTGATTTTAGGCTGGCTTTGGTGTATAAATAATTTTAAGACTAATTTAATGTTATTTTAAACTGATTTACAGGTTTTTACTGATTCTCTGATTTTTACTAATTTTACTAATTTTTTTATTGACTTACTGATTTTTACAGATTTACTGATGTTTAATTTACTGTCATTTACTGATTTACTGATTTTTTTTACTAATTCACTGATTTTTTTACTAATTCATTGATTTTTTTACTAATTCACTGATTTTTTAAACTGATTTACTGATTTTTTTTAGTAATTTACTGATTTTTACAAATTTGCTTAATTTTACTAATTTTCTCATTTTAATCAAACATTACTCCTTACACATTTCTTCACAAGACTGATTATAAAAAAACTTCCAAACAAAGTTCACAAAAATATAACCTCCCCCTCCCCCCAAAAAAAAATCAATCAAACTCCCCCCAAATCCCAATTCCCAAAAAAAACACTCCAATTCAGTATCAATTGACCTACTTAACATACAAATACATACACCACAACCCTACAACTTAACATGACCTAAAAAACAAAAATAAAAAAAACAACAAATAAAATAAAACAAAAATGACTCAATTTAGAACAGAGAAAACTAAACTCCTAAACACATAGGAAAGTTTTTTCCAAGAAATAAAATTCAATTTGCAATGAATAGTAGTCCAATGACTTTGATAAAAGCAACACTCCTTAATCATAGTCATTTGCCATATTAAAAGCAGCTATTTGTTATGGTCAAAAAAATGTGACTCCTTTAAATTTGCATACCAACAGGGAGGAGTAAATAGGGAGAAAAAAACAAGCCTAACCTGTAATTACTTGTCAACTTTCATACTCAATGTGACTTCAATTTCTTATCATGAAATAAAGTTTTTTTTTTGCATTTGGTTGAGAATATTTTATTATTCAATTTTTGTTTCATTAAATATTTAGAGGGGAAAATGGGAAAAATGAATAAAATGTTTTATTCCCTAGAAAAAGGTCTGTACTGGTGGTACTAATGAATGGAATTTATGTGAAGTTTCCTATCACCATTCATATCCTTTCACACACAAAGATAAGAAAGTCTCTCAGCTTTTTCTTAATTGGTGAGAAAAAAGGAATTTAACATGTCATTACAGACAGATATTTATATTTAGAATGTGTTATGTCATGTAGGGGAAATAATTTTAGGGTTTTGTACAGACTAATTCAATTAAATTCTTGATTAAATTGGAGAAAATTAATGTTTCATTGTTGAAATGAATAGAAAATGAAGTTTTTCATTGTTGAAACGGATGGAAAATGAAATTTTCATTTTTGTAATGTCAAAAATTAAATTTTTCATTGTTTTAATTTGTTTTAATTGTTGAAAGCATTGTTAAAATCATATTTTGATTGTTGAAAGCTTTGTTAAATTCATATTTTGATTGTTGAAATCATTGCTAAATTTATATTTTGATTGTTGAAATCATTGTTAAATTCATATTTTGATTGTTAAAATCATTGTTAAATTCATATTTTGATTGTTGAAATCATTGTTAAATTCATATTTTTATTGTTGAAATCATTGTTAAATTCATATTTTGATTGTTGAAATCATTGTTAAATCCATATTTTGATTGTTGAGAGCATTTTTCTAATATCTCATTCTTAGAAAAGTGAGTTGAACATTGTTAAATGACTTAAAAATTAATTTTTCAGTATTGAATTGGCTAAAAAATGAATTTTCCATTGTTAAAAGAATGGAAAATGAATTTTTCATTGTTCAAATTTATGTTTTGATTGTTGAAAGCATTGTTAAATTCATATTTGTTGAGCATTGTTTAAGTTAAAATTTTGATTTTGAAATAATTGTTCAACCATTTCAATTCTTGAAAAAGTTCACCAAACATTGTTAAAACCCAACATTTTTCATTATTGGCCTGTTTCCCATAACATTGTTATTTCACAAGAAAAATTTTAAAAAAATCAACTATGATTTTGATTGTTTAAGATTGTTTGTACCTTCAAATCTGTCCAATCCATTATAATAATGTTTTTCCTGTCTGAGCTTCATGCATGCTTTGTGCTCAGTTAGTCATTTTTCTGTAATCTCATAAACATGTTTTCCTTAAAATAACATGAAACTCACTCTCTTTTCACAGTTTGTTGACTTAGATCGAAGTTAAGAGTGAAGCAGCCATCTTGAAAACCATTCTCCCACCTCATTGGTCCATGCAAACCCACAGAAACCAATGAGAAACCATCCACAACTCATTTGCAGACTTACACAGTCATCACAATGCAGAAAATTATCATTTAAACCTGCCAGACATTCGGTCTACTGATTTTCAACAAAAAAATTACAGAAAAAGAAAAAAAACAACAGACCGCATGTGGTACAGTACAATCCGCCAGCGATTAAGCGCTTCATCACCGAAACATTAATCGTGTACGGAATCGTGACCATGGCTCATAATTGTTGATATTCTCCAACGTAATTCCGTGGAAAAGCGTCTGACTTGACGGCACTAGGTGCGTTCAAAAATGATTTGCACGTATGCAATTGTATGTCAAATTCAAAAACACAAATGTGGCATGTGCAATTTCAACTCTGTTAAACGAATAATTTAATTGGTTCGAAAAGTATTCACAATGTACTTCCATGAGTCAAGGAATAAAAGTTGCGCTGTCATTTTCAAGGGTCTGAACAGGGACCAACTGGTGGCAATTTGTGCAAATTTACAAGCAAATATGGTGTCAGGCTATGTCGAAGACCGAAACTTCAATCATAAAACTGTAAATAAAGGTGTTTCTTAAGAAGACATCAAAAGTGTCTATTGTCATTTAAGATAAGATGGATTCAGTTTTAAAAAATAAGTGCCTTATCACTAATTCTTATTTTCCTAGTCTGTTATTGGACGATCTTGATCACTTGTCATAGGATGAATGAGTCTATTTACAGTTTAAATACATGGATTGATGTAGAAATCAAGTTACAGATGCAACAATTGGTGCGTTTAATCAAAACTCATTCATAGAATTGCCACTAAAACAGTAGCTAAGTTGACTTGGGTAACATTTGTTGTCCTGCATGTTTTATGCTTGAAATTTAACAAACGCATCCATCTTGTTCATTCATTCATTCATACAATACACACCTTTAATAATGACACCAAAAATAATACAATCTCATTACTAAACTTAATAATAAACAACAATATAACAAGGTTAGGTTAGGTTAGGTTAACTTAACCTAACTGCGGCATGCTGTTCAAATTATTTAAAACTTCAGGTGAAAACACGTTTACACCACCAAAGTTTATAGAATGACCACACCATGCAATAAATCAATGTAGGAAAAATCAGGAAATAAGAAATAAGCTCTATCTAATAAGCAAACTGCTCTTTTATGCGGAGCTCTTACAGGTAGACTGGACTATATATAGACATTAGACAACCAAAACTTCGATCGTTAAAGTGATGTCAGGATGTGTAGAATGATTAAAATAAGTCAATCATTTATTATAAAATAAATAAAATCAAATATAATAGTTTGCACAAAACAAGTTATAAAGTTATAATTACAGACTTATAGTTATACATTAAAACGATGTAATGTTAAAATTTTGTTTACTGTAGAAAAATAGGGGTTTCAATCCTTATTGCTTTTAGCACTTACATAACTAATTAAATCAGTCCAACGTTGCCAGAATTGGTGCTAGAGATGATATGATTTACACAGTTGAACTTTTTTGTAATTTTGTTGTAATTTTTAAAGAGATGAATTTTACAATAAACCATAATAATAATAAAAACGCGATAGGCCTATTAATTGTCAATTACGTAATTAATCCTAACACATATTGTTAAAATTATGTAAAACTATTTAAAACGAGCTATAATAAACCATCCCGAAAACACGGGTCCGTTTTCGATCCGGCAAATCTTTGGACATATTAATCTACGCTTGCTCAGCTGCCGCCACCACCACGACGACAGCGATTAAAGTCACTGCATGCATCTCCTGTTACCTCATCCTCGACTAAGTCCCGACATAAATGTCAATTCATACAAATTATTCCATCCCGACTTTCCCTTATGCTAATGCCGGATGTCGCTCGACAATTTTTTTTTAAATATTTCTCAAATTGGTTAAGCCGGTTTAAATATGTCAAAAGTTTAAGTAATTTGCGTGAACAGGAAGGAAGGAAATGCCGACCTTCCCTTCATTATGCACGGCCTTGTCCGAGAATCCCAAGCCCAACAGACTCAATTGATTCTCAGAATTAAAATGTATAAAAAAAAAAAATAAATAAAAAGATTTATATTTTTTTTTTGTTGAAAAAAAAAAATTTGAAAAAATAGCCAACAAGGGCAAGTTGTTGGGAATTCCACCTTCATTTGTTTGAAGGTTACCTTCATTCACCATTTATTAGCTGAGACAAGCTGATTTTCTGGGTTCATCAATAACTCCTAAATTGTTAGTAACATGACAAGAGGTTATTTGATGGAACCAAAGTACTTAGGAAGAGACATTCATTAAATTGCATAAGAAATTGCATTTTTTTTTTGGTGGTTGTACTGAGTGGAATTAGAATCTTTTATTAGAAAATGCTGTAATTGGTTGTTTAATGATATTAAAACACCATCTGGTGGGTAAATTTGATTTGTTTTTTACTTTTTTCATGCGTAGTCGTGTTTTTCGATTTTTCGCCGGTCATGGTGTTTATTGAATTTTTGGTCAGGGTTGTAAGATGTTTTGTAATTTATTAGAATATGTTAAAATGTTGTTAAATATAATTTTTTTAGAATTTTTCTATTAATTTTAATTTGTTTGTGTTTAATTTTGTTTTTTTGTTTTCGTGTTCAACGGTCACTGAATTTCTAGGGTGTTTAATTAGGTTTATGAGTTGGTTTATAACCAGACTGTCTGTAATTAAAATAACTAAAAAACACTAGCTAGTTTTATATTTTTAAATATTTTTTAAATTAATAAGTAACAAACATAAAAATTACCTTATTTCAAAAACTATGCATAAACTACGCATAATCCACTTTCACACCCAACAAAATCAGTTTCAAAATCAGTTTAAAATATTTCCAAACATATTTTATCAAATATTATAGTACTAAACTGATTAACAACCACAACTTTTACAAAAAATAAATTTAAAAAAAATAAACATCCTGAATTGCAAAATCAAATCAAATCAAAACCAACAACCAACCACAATAATTCATTCCTTACCTTTGATTCACCCAAAAAAAAACATATTTACACACTAAACATTGACATCATTTTTCATTCAACCATTATCACCATTTACCAAACTAAAAAAAAAAAAAAATCAAATCAGTGATAAACCTAATCCAAATGAGTGGGAACCAACTTATCCAACTGAACCTTAACCTGACACACAATCATCCATATACCCCAAAAAAAAATTATATATATATAAGAAAAACACCAAAATACTCACCAAAAAAAAAAAAAACAATTCATCAACAACATTAAGCATTAGTCACACCCCAAAGCCTCCAAAATCACTAATTTATGCTAAAAACCCACTGAGTCCCCACCTAAATCATAATTACAACAAAAAAAACCTACATAACAATTAAAGAGGAAAACCATGACTTTATGCTTTAGAATCAACAAATCAGATCAACAACCTCAACTTTCAAACACCCCCAACCCACCCACCCTCAACGCAAGAAAAAAAAATACA
>JAQFZO010000880.1:0-19724 GCA_034695885.1 Geophilus flavus | reverse complement strand
GCTGAGAATTACGTTCGTTTATTCCGCACTAGTGTGAAGTGCACAAAACTTGACGCTCGACCTAAAACCGAAAACGGCAAACAATTCCCGTTTGCCGCTTTAGGTCATTCCGCCTAGTGTGCAGAGGCCTTTAATATATAAATCAACATAATGATGGACCAATGCGATGTAAACCTCGGGCCTTACAGAGCAACGAAATTAGTAAGTAAACAAATTAATTTTTAAAAAACAAACAAATTTAATTGCGACCACACCTTGACCTTACAGTGGAATGAAGTTGTACGGAATTTCCGGACCCAAATGCCACGTAAACGACACCGCAAACACGTCCGACACTTCGACGACTGTTTTACCTCATCGGAAGCCATCGATTGGTTGCATCTTTACATGCAACAAAATCAAAACTTCAATCCGGGTGTCACGAGGTAAAAATTTTAATTTTTTTCTTCAATAGTTCATATTTCACATGTAAAATTAATTTTTTTTTAAATTTAAGGGATCAAACGCTGCAATTACTACGGAAATTTATCGAAAACGGATTGCTCGAAGACGTTCGTGGAGTAAAATGCATCGATCCGGAGGAATTCAAAGATAACGGTGAATTGTATCGATTCAACAAAAAGTCTCCGATGAAGTTGAATAGAACACCCAGAATGCCGTTACTGAAGCACAACATCGAGAACAGATGCGAAGATGAGGTCGAAAAAGGGAAAAGTGATTTACCAATGTGTCATTTGGTCGCTAGACAACTGTCGGTTAACGATTTGGAGACCACGTGGAAGAACATCGTGCTCAAAAGGTGACCGAAAGACGATTTTAAAATAATTTATACTAATTTATTATTTGTTTTAGGTTACAAGAAAAGATGGAGTTACCAAATTTGGACGCTCTTTTGGATACATCGACCATAAATGCCAAATTTATTATCCATAACGCGACGAAGTTGAACAAAAACGGCGTCGTGATTTGTTTGGATAAAAGCAACGATTTGCCACATTGGATCATATCCGCCATGAAATGTTTATCAAATTGTATGAATTTGTTTTAAAATTATTATTTCAGTATTAATTGTTATTATTACTATTATTTAAGGGCCGAATGCGAGCGGGACCGGAAGTTGTTTACCAAACTATCCTGGATTTCAAATGGATGTGTTTGCAGTAGTCAAAGATTATTTCCGCAATTTGGACTCCCCGCTTTTAACTTACGATATTTTTATCAACGCATTCGGTAATTTTAATTTATTATGAAATTTTATAATATTTTAATTTAATTTTTTTTTACAGTTCGGTCTGAATATTTGGACTCGGGAATGAAAACCCTCACGAGTGACACTCAAAATTCTACATCGAATCGATTATCCACCCACAAATCACTGGAAAACGTTCTTTCCACTAACGAAACGTCGATTTTATCGTCCGAACAAATCATGAATGTCACACTTCCACCTTCGCTGTGTTTCGAAACCGCATTCACCTCGGTGGAACCCATCACCAGAATCATCCCACAGCAACAATCTTCGTTCAAACAGAGTTTTAACCAATCGGATCGCTGCCAGACACCGTTTTACCTACACGAAGCAAATTCGACGACCGATAATTCGTCCGTTCGAAGACTCATGGGCAAAAGTGGTGGTTACGACAATTTAGCGTATTTGGTTCCACGCGAGAAAAATTGTATTCAGGAAGTGAAAATGACGAAAGAAGATTCGAGTTTGAGTTCGTATCATACCGCGGAGCTGAAAAGAAGTTCTCGCACGTCGTCTTCGTTGTCGTACCGGACTCCGTGCGGTAACGTGAGACCCGAGCCGAAAAGTAATTGGCCAAGTAAGCGACAAGCGATCGAAGAATGGGTGAAAAACTTGTGCTGGCCTGGTAACTAACATTTCACTAACGCTTTTATGTGTGCAGAATTTAGTTTAACGGACTAATAATTGTTTTCAGTTCGTGGATTTGATAAATTTTTTAATAATTCTTATTATTTTATTTTTTTTAGATTTAACTGAAAGTGGTAAGCAACTGGCGACCGAGACGTTTCAGTTGTTAACGCTTTTATTGCCACCGGACAGTCGCCGGAAATTGCATTTGCTTGTTCGGTTTATAAATTTGGTGTTGAAAAACGAGCAAGTGAAGTTTCTTAGTAGGAATCTGGTATTATTCAAATGAAAATATTTTTTTCTGCACTGAAACCTCGTTTAATTCGACGCTCGAAATTCGAATTCCGGATAATTTGAACAAATTTTTAGTACAGGTCGAACCTGGTTATAAAGAACACGAAGGGATAATTCAAATGAGTTCCTTCATGTCGAAAATTTTATTTTTAACTTCTTAATGTTTTGGCTAGGAATTTGTTAAAAACAAGTTTGTTAAACGAGGTTTTACATATATTTGATAGTCTGGGAATTGTTTAAAAGCGGAAAAACTCGGATAATTCGAAATGTTTTCAAAATTGAAAAATATTTCAGTAAAAATTCAACCTCCAACAAAATTACCAAAAATCCAAGTTCGAATTAACGAGATTTTAGAAGTTTACCATATTTAAATTTTACTAGTAATTAAATCTATTTACAGTTATTAGAGACATTTTCGACGTGCATCTTAAAAACCAACGTCGACTACGACGAAATTCTCTCGGCGCGAATAATTAATTTCCTCATCGACAACTACGAGGCAATTTTCACCACACCAAAAGAATTACACTCGCAAGTTCAAGATCGATTAACTTTTCTAAGCCGTGAAAAGGTGACTTATCATCGAAGATAAATTCATATTTTTTTACTCCCATATTTCACTTTCTACGGGTTTTAAACTGCACTTTTTGAAATAATTCCTTCTATTTTTAACTACCGTACTGTATTTCTTGCTTTTTGGTTTCACTTTTCTTGCATTGTAATTTCACTATCAGTCTATCAGCACATGTTGAGCTTGTGGTTTACTTTTGACACCCTTAAATGTTACCTATGCAGATTGAATACTCCTTAGGAGATGCAACTTCAGTTACTTATTGTGAACAGGTATCGAAGCAGCAGTATGAAAATCAAAAGGAAAATCATTCTCGCAGAGCTTTAAAGGATCTTCTGGATAAATTATTAGAAGATACAAAGTTAAATCACAAAGAAAAATTAAAGAAACTGAAAAAAGTGAAGTTATTATTTATCCAAAACAAAGAAAAATAAAATTCTAATTTCTCGCTTATTTTAACAGTTCAAAGAAGCCTATCCAGAAATTTACAGGGAGAAAATGACACAAGACGAGGAATTGCATTTTTTGAAAAAGGAAAAAGTTTCGTCTAAACTTAATTTATTCCAGCGTGTTAAAAGTTTACGGATTTAATAAAAAAATACATTTAATTTTATTTTATCGACACTTCTGTAGTGATGTGTGTATGCAAATAAATTATGTTTAGTTGTTTTAATTTTCGAGTCTCATTTCGTTGTGGTGCCTTCGTAGCCCGTTGCCGAGCGTGTTCGGGGACTTCTGCTTCTACTCCTACTTCTACTCCTCGATGATCCCCACGAGTTGTCTCCACCGAAGCCACCTGTGTTTCTGTGTCCTGTACCTCTGAAATACAAAAATTGAAAATCAGACATACGTGGTTTTGGATTTTTTAAATTTTTTTTACCCATTATTTCTTCCAAACATGTAACCCAATAATCCTCCAATGGCAGCAACAGTCCAGAACCACAGACCGCGCCAGAACCGCAGAATAACTCTGTGCCAGAACCACAGAATAATTCTGTGCCAGAACCCACCGCCACCGCTACTACTCGATTCATGAGTTCTTCCAGTTCTTGCAAAACCTACAAAATATAAAAATTAAATGTATGTACAGTAAAATAAAAAAAATCATAAATTTTATTCACTACAATTCGATTTATACCGATTAACAACAGTCGTTAAACTACAAATCTTCAGTTCGTAAACAAAAGTTCTAAAAACTGTTGCACAAACTCACTAATAGGTATGCTACTTCGTTTAGCATTCTAAGTTATTGGAATGTGTACGGAGTTAACCGGATCTTTTTGTAATTACGCCGCTGTATAACAACATTTTACAATATTTTTATTTCATACCATTTCCACCAGGATAATAATCTTGGCGGAATCCTGGTGGTGGTGGAGCGGATGGTGGTGGACGATATGCAGAGCCAGAACCAGGATTATACGGATCTGAATAATCGTCTGTCGGGCTGTATTGCGGTCGGTGTACGCAGGAACGATAGAATACATATATGACTAGTGCGATAATAGCAATTACGATTAAATCATCCTTTCTAGATGATTTTAAATCTCTGGGTTAAAAAAACAAAAAAAAAAACTCAATTAAATTCATCACGAGGAAGTTTCAAAATTTGATCAATTACCCTTCGAAATAACTAGATTTTCCTTTTGCATTTTCCAGATAATATTCCAACTAACATTTAAAAGACAGAAAACAATTATTTAGTCATTTGGGTATTTTAATTTTTTAATAATAAAAAAGTCACTCTACAAGATCCTTGCAAGACATATTTATCGCCTGGTCGGTGTCGGTCGTATTTTTCACACTTCACCTTCAACCTACCAAAACTTATGTAACTCGGTAACGGTGCTATACATTCCCACTAAAATTAAACAGTTGAGTCATAAACGATAAATAGAAAACCGAAAATTATTTTTTACCTGGACTTCAGAACCGTCCCAACCAGTATTTTTGCATTGAACAGTGTGAGGAGTTTCACGACAACCCGCACTACCACCGAGACATTTTAATTGTGGGATGGGGTAACCTCTTCTGGATGATGTCTGCTTGTGTGAATAAAGTGTCAAGACTTTAATGTCCCGTAATCTTATTTTGCCGCTGTCACCTATGATAAAATGTAAACACAACAAGTTAAATTATGAGAAGTAAAGGAAAATTATTAGTTCTTACCCCATCCAAATATTACGGTAAACTGTGTAAGAGAAATAAATACAAAAAAAAATAGAAATCCACTGAAAATTTTGCTTAAATTCTTCATACGGAAATCACAACGTTTACATGGTCACAAATAATCCGGGTTTTTGAAGATTATCTTGTTTTTAACAATTGTTGAGTACGCATGTCGTTCATTGTTGTTTTACAGGATATAATCCTCAAAAAAATCCATCATGTAAACGTAGTGAATGTGATGATTACATCGGCGCAAAACCCGTGGGGACCGACAACTACGAGGCAATTTTCACCACACCAAAAGAATTACACTCGCAAGTTCAAGATCGATTAACTTTTCTAAGTCGTGAAAAGGTGACTTATCATCGAAGATAAATTCATATTTTCTTATTCCCACATTTCACTTTCTACGGGTTTTAAACTGCACTTTTTGAAATAATTCCTTCTATTTTTAACTACCGTACTGTATTTCTTGCTTTTTGGTTTCACTTTTCTTGCATTGTAATTTCACTATCAGTCTATCAGCACATGTTGAGCTTGTGGTTTACTTTTGACACCCTTAAATGTTACCTATGCAGATTGAATACTCCTTAGGAGATGCAACTTCAGTTACTTATTGTGAACAGGTATCGAAGCAGCAGTATGAAAATCAAAAGGAAAATCATTCTCGCAGAGCTTTAAAGGATCTTCTGGATAAATTATTAGAAGATACTAAGTTAAATACAAAGAAAAATTAAAGAAACTGAAAAAAGTAAATTTATTTGTTTCCCAAAACAAAAAAAAATTAAATTTTAATTTCTCGTATATTTTAATAGTTCAAAGAAGCCTATCCAGAAATTTACAAGGAGAAAATGACACAAGACGAGGAATTGCATTTTTTGAAAAAGGAAAAAGTTACGTCTAAACTCAATTTATTCCGGCGTGTTAAACGTTTACGGATTTAATAAAAAAAAACATTTTATTTTATTTTATCGACACGTTTGTAGCGATGTGTGTATGCAAATAAATTATGTTTACCGGTACTTTTAATTTTCGAGTCTCATCTCGTTGTGGTGCCTCCATAGCCGGTTGCCGAGCGTTTTCGACTTCGACTTCGGCTTCGGCTTCGGCTTCTACTCCTACTCCTCGATGATCCCCACGAGTTGTCTTCAGCGAAGCCACCTGTGTTTCTGTGACCTGTACTTCCACCTCTGAAATATAAAAATTGAAAATCAGACATTATAGTGGTTTTGGATTTTTAAATTTTTTTTACCCATTATTTCTTCCAAACACGTTATCCAATAATCCTCTTATCGCAAAACCCCTCCAGAATCCATCACCTATAAAATATAAAAATTAAATGTAAGTAAAAAGTAAAATTAAATGTAAAAATTAAATCAAAAAAATCATGAATTTTATTCACTACAATTCGATTTAAACAGTCGTTAAACTACAAATCTTCAGTTTTTAAACGAAAGTTCCAAAAACTGTTGCACAAACTCACTAATATGCTACTTCGTTTAGCATTCTAGTTATTGGAACGTGTGCGGAGTTAGCCGGATCTTTTTGTAATTACGCCGCTGAATAACAACATTTTACAATATTTTATTTTATACGGACCTGAATAATCGTCTGTCGGGCTGTATTGCGGTTGGTGTAAGCAGGAAAGATAGAATATATATATGACTAGTGCGATAATAGCAATTCCGATTAAATTAGCCATTCTAGACGATTTCAAATCCCTGGGTTAAAAAACAAAAAAAAAAACTCAATTAAATGTTTAATTTATAATTTTCACAAAAATACATCACAATGATGTTTAAAAATTTGATCAATTACCCTCCATAATAACTTGATTTTTCTTTCGAATTTTCCAGATAATATTCCAGCTACAATTTAAAAAAAAAATTATTTAGTCATTTATTTTAATTTTTTAATAATAAAAAACTCACTCCACAAGATCCTTGCAAGACATATTTATCGCCTGGTCGGTCGTATCCTTCGCAATTCACTTTCAACCAACCAAAACTTATGTCACTCGGCAATTGTGCTTTACATGCCCACTAAAATTAAACAGATGAGTCATAAACGATAAACAGAAAACCAAAAGTTCTTTTTTACCTGGACTTCAGAACCGTCCCAACCAGTATTTTTACATCGAACTATATGAGGAGTTTCGCGACAACCCGCACTACCACCGAGACATTTTAATTGTGGGATGGGGGAACCTCTTCTGGACGATGTCTGCTTTTGTGAATAAAGTGTCAAGACTTTAATGTCCCGTAATCTTATTTTGCCGCTGTCGCCTATGAAAATGTAAACACAAGTTAAATTATGAGAAGTAAAGGAAAATTATTAGTTCTTACCCCAATATCCTAATATTACTGTAAATTGTGTAATAAAAATAACTAGAAAACAAAAAAGAAATCCACTTAAAATTTTGCTTAAATTCTTCATAATTTGATGATTACGTATACAGGCTCACAACCACAAAAACGGCGTCGTGATTTGTTTGGATAAAAGCAACGATTTGCCACATTGGATCATATCTGCCATGAAATGTTTATCAAATTGTATGATTTTGTTTTAAAAATATCATTTCAGTATTAATTATTTATTACTATTATTTAATGGCCGAATGCGAGCGGGACCGGAAGTTGTTCATCAAACTATCCCGGATTGTTCAAAGAAGCCTATCCAGAAATTTACAGGACAAAATGACACAAGACGAGGAATTGCATTTTTTGAAAAAGGAAAAAGTTTCGTCTAAACTCAATTTATTCCAAGCGTGTTAAGGATTTAATAAAAAAATACATACATTTAATTTTATTTTATCGACACTTCTGTAGTGATGTGTGTATGCAAATAAATTATGTTTAGTTTTAATTTTCGAGTCTCATCTCGTTGTGGTGCCTCCATAGCCCGTTGACGAGTGTGTTCGGGGACTACTGCTTCCACTCCTCCTCCTACTCGATGATCCCCACGAGTTGTCTCCACCGAAGCCACCCCAACTTCCACCTGTGTTTCCGGCGTAGTGACCACCGTATCCTGTACTTCCACCTCTAAAATACAAAAATTGAAAATCAGACATTCGTGGTTTTGGATATTTTAAATTTTTTTTTACCCATTATTTCTTCCAAACATGTAACCCAATAATCCTCCAGTGGCAGCACCCGTCCAGAATCCACCGCCGCCACCGCTACCACTCGCATCATGAGTACTTCCACTTCCTGCACAACCTACAAAATATAAAAATTAAATGTGAGTACAGTAAAATCAAAAAATCATGAATTTTATTCGATTGAAACCGATTAACAACAGTGGTTAAACTACAAATCTTCAGTCTTTAAACGACAGGTCCAAAAAGGCCCCAATTTTTGCTGCATTTGCAAAACTAACAAAGTGGTTGGTATATATAAAAAAACTTTTAACCATGTTTTCGTTTACCATCAGAAACACCAAGTTTTCGCCAAAAAATAATTAATATTCTGACCTGTGCTTACGCTCACTAGTATTTAGTACCGTAGTAAATTGCATCAAATTTTCAGCGATTCGATGGTTTAAAGTTCATAGAATTTATCCAGTTGGAAAATTTTGTTTCGTGTAAATTAAACAATTTTAAAAACCTTTTTGCAAATATTTAATTTAACTATAAAGTAATATGTAACAAAAGTATTGCTGAAACATTCTTTCAAAAAATTATTTCCTTACACTATAAACTAACTTGTTAGTATAAGGAAAGGTTATATATAAATATATAAGAAAACTGTTGAACAAACTCACTAATGTGCTATTTCGTTTAATATTCTAAGTTATTGGAACGTGAGCGGAGTTAACCGGATCTTTTTGTAATTACGCCACTGTATAACAACATTTTATAATATTTTATTTCATACCATCTCCAGTAGGATAATAATTTGGGCGGAATCCTGGTGGTGGTGGAGCGGATGGTGCCGGACGATATCCAGAGCCAGAACCAGGATTATGTGGACCCGAATAATCGTCTGTCGTGCTGTATTGCGGTTGGTGTAAGCAGGAACGATAGAATCCATATATGACTAGTGCAATAATAGCAATTCCGACTAAATTTGCCATTCTAGACGATTTCAAATCCCTTTTAAAAAATGAAAGAAAATAAATTAATTAAATGTTTATTTTATAATTTTCACAAAAACATATCACGAGGAAGTTTAAAAATTTGATCAATTACCCTTCATAATAACTCGATCTTCCTTTCGAATTTTCCAGATAATATTCCAACTAAAATTTTTAAAAAAGAAAAATATTATTTAGTCATTTATGTTAATTTTTAATAATAAAAAACTCACTCCACAAGATCCTTGCAAGACATATTTATCTCCCGGTCGGTCGTATCCTTCGCAATTCACATTCAACCTACCAAAACTTATGTAATTCGGCAACTGTGCTTTACATTCCCACTAAAATTAAACAGATGAGTCATAAACGATAAATAGAAAACCGAAAGTTATTTTTTACCTGGACTTCAGAACCGTCCCAACCAGTATTTTTACATTGAACTGTGTGAGGAGTTTCGCGACAACCCGCAGTACCACCGAGACATTTTAATTGTGGGATGGGGTAACCTCTTCTGGATGATGTCTGCTTGTGTGAATAAAGTGTTAAGACTTCAATGTCCCGTAATCTTATTTTGTCGTTGTCACCTATGTAAATGTAAACACAATAAGTTTAATTATGAGAAGTAAAGGAAAATGATTAGTTCTTACCCCATCCAAATATTACGGTAAATTGTATAACAAAAATAAATAGAAAATAAAATAGAAATCCACTTAAAATTTTGCTTAAATTCTTCATAATTTGATGATTACACAGACGCAAAACCGCTACTCTGTATTTTTTAAGTGCTTGAATAGCATTTTTCCTTGCATTTATCTATTGACACGTTCCTTTAAACATAGCACGTCACTTCCTGTTGACTGATGCAATGACGAGTGCAATGACATAATTGGACTGATGTAAGATTTGTAAACATACACAACTGAATGTGACCTTATCGTAATATTAAGTGAATTATTTTTTATTCTTTTCTGTCTGACTGAATTTTCAATAAAAATATTATGTAACCAATCGGCCCTTTGGGCCGACTTGTTCGCACATGCGCAGTGACTTGCTCGAACACACGCTTCGCACGTGCCACTTTGGCCGGGTATAAAAGGGGTGGGAGCAACCCAGAGCTTGTACATACTTTGCTCTGATTGCTCTGATCACCATACCAAAAGAATTATACACGCAAGTCCAAGACGATGAAACATTCATATATTTTTACTCCCACATTTCACTTTCTACGGGTTTTAAACTGCACCTTTTGAAATAATTTTTTCTATTTTTAACTACTGTATTCCTTGCTTTTTGGTTTCACTTTTCTTGCATTGTAATTTCAGTCTATCAGCACATGTTGAGCTTGTGGTTTACTTTTGGCACCCTTAAATGTTACCTTTGCAGATTGAATAGGTACTCCTTAGGAGATGCATGCAACTTCAGTTACTTATTGTGAACAGGTATCAAAGCAGCAGTATGAAAATCAAAAGGAAAATTATTCTCACAGAGCTTTAAAGGATCTTCTGGATAAATTATTATAAGATACTAAGTTAAATCACAAAGAAAAATTAAAGAAACTGAAAAAAGTAAAGTTATTTTTTTTCCAAAACAAAAAAAATTAAATTCTAATTTCTCGTATATTTTAACAGTTTAAAGAAGCCTATCCAGAAATTTACAGGGAGAAAATGACACAAGACGAGGAATTGCATTTTCTGAAAAAGGAAAAAGTTTCGTCTAAACTCAATTTATTCCAGCGTGTTAAAAGTTTACGGATTTAATAAAAAAATATATTTTATTTTATCGACACTTATGTAGTGATGTATGTATGCAAATAAATTATGTTTACTTTTAATTTTCGAGTGTCATCTGGTTGTGGTGCCTCCATAGCCCGTTGCCGAGCGTGTTCGGGGACTTCTGCTTCTACTCCTACTCCTACTCCTCGATGATCCCCACGAGTTATCTTCACCGAAGCCACCTGTGTTTCTGTGTCCTGTACCTCTGAAATGCAAAAATTGAAAATCAGACATTAGTGGTTTTAGATTTTTTAAATTTTTTTTACCCATTATTTCTTCCAAATACGTAACCCAATAATCCTCCAGTGGCAGCACCCGTCCAGAACCCACCGCCACCGCTACTACTCGATTCATGAGTTCTTCCAGTTCTTCCAGTCCCTGCACAACCTACAAAATATAAAAATTAAATGTAAGTACAGTAAAATCAAAAAAATCATGAATTTCATTCACTACAATTCGATTTAAACCGATTAACAACAGTCGTTAAACTACAAATATTCAGTCTTTAAACGAAAGTTTCAAAAACAATTGCACAAACTCACTAATATGCTACTTCGTTTAGCATTCTAACTTATTGGAACGTGTGCGGAGTTAACCGGATCTTTTTGTAATTACGCCGATGTATAACAACATTTTACAATATTTTATTTCATACCATTTCCACCAGGATAATAATTTGGGCGGAATCCTGGTTGTGGTGGTGGTGGAGCGTATGGTGGTGGTGGATCGTATGGTGGCGGACGATATCCAGAGCCAGAACCAGGATTATACGGACCTGAATAATCGTCTGTCCGGCTGTATTGCGGTTGGTGTAAGCAGGTACGATAGAATCCATATATGACTAGTGCGATAATAGCAATTCCGACTAAATTAGCCATCCTAGACGATTTCAAATCCCTGGGTTAAAAAACCAAAAAAAAAGAACTCAATTAAATGTTTATTTTATAATTTTCACAAAAATACATCACAAGGATGTTTAAAAATTTGATCAATTACCCTCCATAATAACTCGATTTTTCTTTCGAATTTTCCAGATAATATTCCAACTAAAATTTTAAAAAAAGAAAAAAATTATTTAGTCATTTATTTTAATTTTTTAAGAACAAAAAACTCACTCCACAAGATCCTTGTAAGACATATTTATCGCCTGGTCGGTCGTATCCTTCACAATTTACATTTAACCTACCAAAACTTACGTGCCTCGGCAATTGTGCTTTACATGCCCACTAAAATTAAACAGTTTCGTCATAAACGATAAATAGAAAACCGAAAGTTATTTTTTACTTGGACTTCAGCACCGTCCCAACCAGCATTTTTACATTGAACTGTGTGAGGAGTTTCGCGACAACCCGCACTACCACCGAGACATTTTAATTGTGGGATGGAGAAACCTCTTCTGGATGTTGTCTGCTTGTGTGCATAAAGTGTTAAGACTTCAATGTCCCGTAATCTTATTCTGCCGCTGTCACCTATGTACATGTAAACACAAGTTAAATTATGAGAGGTAAAGGAAAATTATTAGTTCTTACCCCAATATCCAAATATTACTGTAAATTGTGTAACAAAAAAAAATAGAAAAAAAATTAGAAATCCACTTAAAATTTTTCTTAAATTCTTCATAATTTGATGATTTCACAGGCGCAAAATCGCTACTCTGTATTTTTTGTGTTTGAATCTTGCATCTATCTAATGAAATGACACGTTCCTTTAAACATTTTACGTCACTTCCTGTTGACTGATGCAATGACATAATTGGACTGATGTAAGATTTGTAAATATATACCGCTGAATGTGACCTTATCGTAATATTAAGTGAATTATTTTTATTCTTTTCTGCTGACTGAATTTTCAATAAAAATATCATTTTATTTTTCTTCAGGAAGTTGAAGTGACACCTGGTATAGAAGTCGAGAACTTCCACGCGACCTTTCCCTGGTCTAGTTCCTGTTCTTCGTTACTCGCAAATGATCATCTAAAAAAAACATACAAAATGGTTGTATTTGACTTTATGAGAAACCAAAATCCAGACCAAGATGATACTCCATTCAAACCCGAGCATATGGGACTTTATGGCAAATTACCATCGTCTTATTGGTACTACGATACCCCGGATGGTCAAGACTGCATCAAAAAAGTCTGGTTTTGTATGAAAGCGGGCGCTGTTTTGGGTAATAAAAATTTTTTAAAAAGAAATTGACCTTTAATAATATTAAAATTAATTAAATTTAGGTGGCGTTGCATCCTTTTACGACGTCCTCATGTACACCAAACCCATCGGATACGCCGATGTTGCATTTCGAATCGGTTACGGCTGGCTCTATGCATCGAGTGAGTTATTTCAGTCATCCACAAATATTTTATCCAAACTAATCACAAAATCTGAATTTTAGTGGCAACCGGGTTCATGTACAGCGCCGCGACTTGCACTGCCTTAGAACTGAGGAAGAAAGACGATAAATTTAATCATTTTATCGGCGGAATCGTTGCTGGATGCAGCTGGGGAGCTGCAAGTGAGAAAACATTTTTAAAAATTAAAATTTATTATTTTTTAAAAAAATGATGTTTAATTACAGGAGGAAGTTTTCAGCAGGGATTGATCATGAGCGGTCTCTTGTCTACGATAGGCATGTACATTAAGGATTGCAATGAATACAACAACGCTTATTTCCACAATCCGAAAAACAAGGAATGGGGATTCTGGAATACTTTTCCCGAGTTTGATTTCACTCTGACTGGTGAAGAGAAATTGGATGATCGACGATCCGATGCATCCTATAGAAATACCAAATGGGGATTTGTAGTTCCCAGCACGGGAGCTTCTTAAGTTTGTGGATGAATAATGTAATGTAATATAATGGAAAAAATAGTTAGGATCCATAGTTTGGATTGAATGTTTTTTTTTGTTGATGTGATTTTTAGTTTTACTTTATTGCAATAAAATTAGAGAAAAAAAGTTTTGTGGTTTATTTTCGTTTTTTTTTTTTTTTTTTTTTGTTGGGCGATATAATATTTTGATTTTTTTTTTGATTGATATTACGGAATTTATCGGCGAAAAAGCCGAGAAATATCGTTAAAATCTAAAAATCTAGTCGTCACAGGAATTTTCCTATTTTATGATTAATATTCATATGAATGTTTTTGTAATGAACCAATGAGAGTGAAGGAGAAACCCTGCATCGACTGACTCGTCATCCAATCGGTGACACCGTAAACCGCAAATGCGGAATTACAAAATGGCGATAACTGCTGTTTGAGTTGTTTTTGTGGTAAGAATTTCTGGAATTAATCGTATGTAAATCGTAGTGTCTCAATTTATTTATTGTTATTATAGAGATTTCATTAGATACTTGAAGATCGTGATAACTAGACTAATATAACGACTCCATGGAATTTACTAGATCAAGTGTTTCAGGTAAGCATTTACATTTATTTACATTTTTCGTGACTGTAATTCAACGGGCCGGTATTGACTGATGATATAACTATTTTGATTTTTAGATGAGCCCGTAAAGAAAGTGAAGGACAAGGACAGGGATACCGACAAGATGGTGGACGATTTGGCCTCGGTGATGGGGTTTAGTGGATTCGGAAAAAAAGCCAAAACGTTTGACATCGATGCAATCTTCGAACAAACAAAGAGAACTGCGATAGAATACAGCAAGAAAACATTAGGTATGGTTCATTAATCGTTTCGTTATTCACTATATATTAAAAATAATCTTTTTGTGATGGATAGAAGCAAGAAATGCGGACGAAAGTGTCCCGAAGAAACCCGAAGGTGGGAATGAGGAATCGGACGTAGGAGAAGAAGATGAAAATGATGTCGAAGGCGACGAAGAAAGTGAAGAATTCATCGGCCCACCGTTACCGGACATAGAAATAGACAATAATGCAGACACGAGAACAAAAATAACCTCAGCGGAGGAAGATTTTGTAATTATTTGAAATATTTTATACGTATAAAATATAAAACTTAAAAATATTTAATTTAAATATTTTTTTTTCTCAAAATAGATGAACGAAATGGACATTCCAGCAACTCACGAAATCGAATTACAACACGGTTTTAAAACCGTTTCGGCGTTGTCAGTGGATCCAGCCGGTGCACGACTCGTGAGCGGTGGTTACGATTACGATGTCCGGTTTTGGGATTTCGCGGGAATGGATGCGTCCTTGCCATCATTCAGAACCTTACAACCATGCGAAAGGTATAATCTTGTCAGAATATTCGATTTAAAATAACAATTTTTAAAATTTTTAATTTAAAATTTTTTTTTTTAATTTTAGTCATCAAATCCGCAACTTGGAATTCAGCATCACTGGCGATTCGGTTTTAGTGATAGCAGGAAATGCACAAGCAAAAATAATAGACAGAGACGGATTCGAGATCATGGAATGTGTCAAAGGAGATCAATACATCACCGACATGGTGAACACTAAAGGACATGTTGGAATGTTGCATGATGGTCGATGGAATCCCGTTGACAAAAAAGAATTCATCACATGTTCAGTCGATGGGTATTGAATTTTTAAAAATAACTTAAAAAAAGACTTAATAAAAACTTGGCGGATGGAGTCAAATGACTTTTTTTGCCTGTCGCCTAATATCGAAGTCATATTTTGATTCTTTTCGGTAATTTACTTCAAACGATTTTTCGTTGTTATCTGTTCGATTTTTTACCGAATTTTTCAGTTTATACTTAATTTTTTCGAACTTCGTTGTTCTCTGCACGGCGTTTACCATGTGTAAAAAGACGAAATTCAGAATTAAAATAAATAAAATCCTCTTGAGTGAAATATCCAAAAGTATCGAAATACGACTTCGATTAGGTCGAATGGCGAAAAATCCAAGTCACAACATCCACCAACCGTTTAGCGAGTCCCATAAAACCACTTATTTTATTCATTTTACCCAATTTTTCAGGACTGTTCGTGTTTGGCACACTCCGCATTGGAAAGCTCACAAGAATCTCGTAAAACCCCGTGCTGCAAACGGACTTCGAACACCACCTCTTTGCGTTTGCTACAACCGAGCGGGACAATTGATCGCGTGTGGATGTCAAGACGGATCGATTCAAATGTGGGACAGGAGGAAAAAATTCGTCAACACGTCTTGTTTGATCCGAAACGCACATCAAAACGGATCGAACATGTCTTCCATTTGTTTTTCTTACGACGATTTGCATTTGGCGAGTCGTGGCGGTGACGATACATTGAAATTATGGGACATGAGATCGACGAAGAAACCTCTTCACGTCGCGCAGGATCTTTTTAATCTGTTACCGATGACTGAATGTGCGTTTAGTCCGAACGATAAGTTGGTCATGACTACGACGTCGTTGCGGAAGGGGGAAACGAGTAGTAGCGTTAAGGTTTTCGAGCGTGATACGTTTAAATTAGTCACTACTATTCCGATACAGAATGCGGTGAGAAATTATTCTTATAAAAAATATTTTTATTGTTTCTAATTTTATTATTTTGTTTTATAGAGTGCAGTTCGGTGTTCTTGGCACCCGAAATTAAACCAAATCCTCGTTGGCTGCTCCAATGGGAATATAAAAATGTTTTACAATCCAAAGAAAAGTGATCGGGGAGCGAAATTATGCGTCGTCAAGACGAAACGGAAAGAAAAATTATCCGAAATGGTCTCCGAGCGACAAATTATTACACGTAATTTTGATTTTTGTACTTTTTATAATTGATTTGGACGATTTTTAACGTTTATTTTTGATTTAACGTTATTTCAGCTCACGCTTTGCCGTTGTTTAAAGAGGAACGGGCGAGAAGTTCGCGTAAACAGATGGAAAAAGATCGGGCGGATCCAATCAAATCGCGGCGACCCGATTTACCTGTCACGGGACCCGGACAAGGAGGAAGAATTGCTGCAGCTGGAAGTACTTTGTCTTCTTACATCATTCGAAATTTAGGATTGAAGAAGAAGGTCGATGATGAACAAGATCCGAGACAAGCCATATTAAAGTTTGCACAAGAAGCGTCAGATAATCCCTATTGGGTTTCCCCTGCATATTCAAAGTAATTTTTAAAATTGTAAAATGTGAATTTGTATTGATTGATTTTAATTATTTCAGAACTCAACCTAAAACTATTTATCAGAAGCTAGAGGAGGAAGAGGAGGAACCGAGTTCTAAAAAACCGAAAATATAATTTAAAATGTTTTAATTCCAATTTGTGACTTTGTACATATTTTTTTAAGTGTATAATTAAATTAATATTAAATTACGTTTGTCAATTGAAAAACAAAAACACATTTCTTGAGTTGAACCAATAAGAATTCACACGATGGATTCAGTATTTTTATTACCAAAATCAGTAGTAAATGATTTTTATCATAACAGCACCAATGAAAATTATTATTTTTATTTATGACTCATTTCAAATTTTTATTCAAAAAGTTTGTTAAACGACTTGTTTAGACTACGACAACAAAAATTATATTTTACTTTTTAAAACAGGAAAAACATATTTAAATTTATTAAAAACAAATAATTAACATTTTGTGATTTATTAGTTATTATTATTTATTATTATTCTGCGGAATTTATCGTGACATATGTCGAGAAAGTAGATGGCGTTGTGAATTTTAAGTGGCCTCTAGGCCTGAGCCCGGGGTGTTGTTTGGAAGTTACAAGAATAATATTATCCCAACATTTATATCATAAATCGTTAATATTTACAAGAAAAGGCAATGGACTCAATGAGGGACATCGGCATGATTTAATGATGTCGCAAATCAGCAATGGCCTTTGTATCGCACGACAAGTAACAACCAGATGCATTTATAGAAAAACCAAATGAAATTCCCGACAACAGATTTATAAGGTAATCAATTACTAAACGTTACATTTTATTATTCATAACTCAACTGCATTGAGGCCGAGTTTTGTAAATCTATATAAAAGCGCGACACAATTTACCGGGTGATTCACAAACAAATAAACCTGATACCGCAATGAACATGAAATTCACGTACGGCGCTTTCAATCTTTTCCTAACTTTCCTACTCGTCTCTTCGTATTCCTTTAACCGAAGAAACGAACAATTCGAACTAGATGACGAAGCCAAGGCAAAACTACAAGAAGTCGCCGATGAATTCAACAAAGGAAATGAAAAAGTAAGTTTTATCATTATTTTAATCGAAACTCATATTTTTCTGATAAAAATTTTACTTTTTAATTACAGGGAGCCAAGGAATTATTGGAAAATTCAAATTTAGATCCTAAAATCAAGGAAATGGTGCGAGCGGGACTCGAAGATGGAGAGAACGAAGCAAAAGCTGCCGACGAGGAAAAACAAGATGTAATTGATGAAAATGGAGAAAAAGTCGAAGAGAATTCGGAAAACGAAAACAAAAATGACGACGACGACGATAATTTGGTGGAAGTGAATGACGATCTCGATGAAAAAAATGAAAATAATGACGAACAGGGACGAGACGAAACGATTCCAGTCATGAATAAAGAGGGAATCGGTGAAGAATTTAGTCCCAATGTGGCGAAACAATTTTATTTAGAAGATGCGAGGGATTTAAATACTCGCGAATCGAAGAAAAACTTCAATTCCAAGTTGGCAACCGTCAAATCGGCAACGGCGGCTATCGAACGTGCGGTCAGGGAAGGAAAAATCGACATGGAAAAAGCGATGCAACTGACCGATTTGGAAAATGTAGTTAATTCTTTCCGGGAGAATTTCGATTGGTAATTTTTTTAATTAGAGCATTTGAATCTGTGTAGTTGAAGTCTCTGGAATAAAATCAATATCTGTTTGATGTGTGTGTATAATTTTTTTTTTTTAATAATCTAATATTACAATCTAAAAATAAAACTTTCCAGTGATTTCTTTTTGTCTTATATTAAAATTCTTTCATATATTATATTACATGATATATCAGCTTGATGATTCCTTTAGTCACACGACGACGTTATTGACGGCGACTCTGCTTTCGCTACCGTCTTTTTTGTGGAGGTTGAATAAGACATAGTGGAGGACTAAATCATAACAGTATTTATACTCGGTCTTTAAAGAGAAGAAAGGCATTTGTAAGAATGACAGTTACAGATTTTACTTTTTTTTGTTCTTTTGAGGAGAAAAATTTTGAATCAATCCTTTTAAACCCCAGATATTTGTATTAATATCTGCAAAAGCCTAATCATTTGTTGTTGGGTTTTTTCTGCATCCTCTCTTCACGAAAGATTACAAAAATCTGGGCTGCAGGACAGAAATCTGTGCGCAATAATTTAAAAATCGTTGCAGATTTTTTTCTGCATGTTGTAGCATGCAGTTTGGATTCATGCATGGGCATTGCGCACGTATTTTCTGCTGAGTCTGTAGAATGTTTTTATACGTGGATGATCAGATCGGTCAGTAACTCACCATATTTTCTATGAGTGCTGGTCTGTGCCTCCGCACTGTTTTGACTGCTTGGAAAACATCTACTTCTTGATGTTGGCGCACTTGCTCGATTGCAGAATTTGCGGCGCAGTAAACACCCACTCTGCTGGCTCCATCACTTTAAAGAAATATTTTTGTAACTTTAATTAATTGATGTCATATGTGATTATTTGAATAAAGTTGTGCAAACTGCAATCACAATATCTACTAGGGATGGGGAAAATTGGAGCTAATTTTTTTTCTGTCTTGAAAATTGATGAAATAAAAATATTTCATCCTAAAATTATAACCACATAAGAAATCATAGAACTATCAGTTATATAACTCAAAATTTGACCAACAGCTTAGTATCACAACTTTGGTCCGGCCATAAAACCTGTGTCCAGGATTGTCTATTGTCACCATTATGTTCCACTGATTAGCCTTGTTGATAGGATCATGCTACCGACTGATGACAGTTGGCTTTTGCCTGCTAAGGGTCAGTACTTACAGCATGACCAATTTGTCCACAGAATAGTACATATGTTACAAAAAATTGCTAACACACATTCAATAC